>APFE031541252.1:2796-35747 GCA_000404065.3 Pinus taeda | reverse complement strand
AGAGTCCTAGTTCTAATCAAATTCTGCTACCATCTCCTCGTTTGCATGATTCCCTCCTGATCTTTGACAGCTGTGTTTTTCCTGTAGGAGTTGGAATATATTTGAGAAATATTTGCTGAATGGGCTGCCTTGGATTCTGAGTGTGTTGCTGACTCAGCCTTTGATGAAGAACTATCCTCTGTTTTCACGGTCCCTGTTTTAGTCCATGTTCATTTTCCAACAGAAATGCTTGAAGCTGTATAATGACCTTAATGACCATGCCATAACACCATGTGCCTGATAATCTAGAAGCTTTACGAATACTGCCAGGTGTTGAACTCAAAATTATGGTAATCCTACCAGAAACCCTAATTCTGCGGTCATAAAGGTACTTTTATGAAAACTTGGTAAAGACAAAAAGTTTTACCTTTATGCAATAAGATTTACATTTGTCATCCTTTGAAGGCTTAAGCAACCATGTATGATTTCCTTTCTATCCTTGAAGCCTTTCTCCACAAAATTTGATGACCTCAGCATCGTTTTTGAATTTTCCCTTAAAAACAGTCACCTACAGCAGTTTCGTAGCGCGCTACGAAACTGCTGTTCTTTGCAAAATCACAGTCTTTAATGAATTTCTTCAATTATTTTAGACTGTTACAGCTTCATCTTCGGTTCCAAAATTACTTACTTGCCTTCCTTTAATACATGCCTCAAAAAATTAATTAACTTAAGAAAAATGAACAAAACTTGGTGCAACATTTGATCTTTAAACAATTTGAATTTATTTAGCAGTTAACTTGCCTAGCTGAGCCTTTAGCTTTGCAAGTTCATTCTCCATGGCTGCAATCTCTGATACTGTCTTTTCTAAATCAGCCATCTCCTTGTCAGCTGCTTCCCATTTCTCCTTGGTGGATGAGGTTTTATCTTTCTTGACCCAAGGAGCCTTTTCCTTTACTTCTTTCTTTCTGCTTTCCTTTGTTTCTTCTGCCTGAACTATCTGCTTTCCTTTTTGTTTGGTCTACTCTCTGGTGTAGATTATCCTTTTGGTTTCCTGTACTTTTTCTGCCTTCACTGCCTTTTTTGCCTTCTCTGCCTTCTCTATTTTTTCTGCCTTTTCTGCCCTTTCTGCTTTCTCTACCTTAGGCAATGGTTTGATTTGCTTTGTTGTTACCTTGGCAGTCTCCTCACCCTTTTGGGCTTGTTCCGCTGCTTGGGCTTGTCTTCTAGTGATTGGCCTTCGAGGCTTGACCATGAATTCTTTTCCAGCCTCCTCAAATCTTAGCCTTTTTTAGGCTTTTGATTTCTTAGAGCTATCAGGGGACGACTGGGTTAGGTCAATTGGCATAGGCTCCACCTGTACTGATGTGGCTTGTTCAAAGTCAATTGCCTCCAGCAAGTCCTTTAGACTAGCCTTTGACATGGGGCTGTCTTCTACTGCAACTGACTTTCCTTTTTCTTTACTCAACTGGCTTCTTGTTCTGATCCTGGTTTCTTGTGCAACTTCACTTGGCTTAGATGCGACTTTCTGATATTTCATCTTCTCCTTGGATGGTTTGGGTGTCTCTTTAATGACTACGGGTTTCTCTGATTGCTTTGATTTGTGCTTTGGTTTCTTTCGGTCTTTAGCCTGCTTCTTAGGCTCAGCCAATGTAGGTTCTTCAACCATTGTAGACTCTTGAGTCTTTCCTTCTTTTTCTCTGTCTGGTAATGGGGTAAGACCGGTTTTGCTTTGGAAACCCGACATGAAAATAAATGAGTCCCAATCCCTCCTGATTTTATGCAGGCTATCTAACACCAGTAGCTTAATTAAACCATGATGGAAGAGAGATGTCTCATAATTATCCTTTTTGAGTTGAACTTTGTCGCACATTTTACCTAGGCTCCTAAATAAATAGAAAGGAATATCTATGGACGCCTTCCCTGTAAAATGTAGCAGAAGTTTGAAATGGTAAGAGTAGACTTTAGTGTACCTTCCCTCGCATGTGAGGTATTTCTGAATGGCTGTGAGGAGCAGAGCATAATGTTCTTTAATATAATGCCTGGGTATTGCCTTAGTAATGTCCTCGTTAGCATATTGGTCTTTCAGAAACTCCTTACATGGAGTTGTGTCAAACTTATAATTCTTAAACCATTCCTGACCACTCCTTGGAATTTCGGTGACAGCGGAAATAGCTTGCGGAGACACAGGGAATTCTAGTAATGCAACTTTAGAATTCAAACCGCTGAAATTTAGAGCAAAGGCTTTAGTTACCTCTGTGTGTCCGCCCTTCAATTTTTCACAGAACCTCCAGCAACCCGCCTGTTTGAAAGCTCGTGCAACACCTTCGTCTTTAAGCGTGAGATCAAGTCCTTCTGGTTCAGTTCTCAGACATCTCCCGGATCTATGCTCTCTTTTCTCCATCTTGCTCAGAAAAGTTCTTGCACAGAGAACTTAATTAGCAACTCCAATTTACTCAACAGCTTCGGCTTCGGAATGCAGGCTCGCTTGCAGTAGTCTCTTTTTAAATGAGAATTCGGGCGGCTTCCTTGTGTTTTTTCAAACACTCACCATAGAACAGGCACGTTAATGCATCATGAATAAACATAATTGCACTACCATACCTCATAAAATTGATTGAAATAATTGACATGTGTGTGATCCTATCTCTGATGGCGAGATGAATCCTATCATGATCTGGAGAGGACGTCGACTGACACATATGAACAGTTTTTTATGACTCACCTCGCGAGATTTGACATTTCAAGGAAATATGCTGCAGAAAAAACCCGAATCCCCGATTTCGTAGCGCAGGCAATTATGAAATGACATACCGCGCTACGAAATGGCTGCTCAATGATATGCTGCGGAAAGGTGGAAAATGATTGCACAGCTAAACTGGCCAATCATATTACGCTGCGAAATTATGCAAAATCGGAATGATGCAATCAAGACAAGATATGCTATGAGAGATGGTATCTAACGGTTTTTTACAAGGACTTACATCAATACCTTTGGAAAACTAATTTCAAAGTGACACACCTAAAAAACCTATTGACTTGAACCAAAATTTTAATATGGATCTTTGGACATAGGTGAACTGTAGTTTTAAGTGATAACATGTCCAAAGCCTCTTCTAATTGCAGATCCATTGGCCAATGATATCTTTTGCCAATCAAATCATTCCAAGCATCAATACGTAGCTTATATTTTGTTTTTAATTATTTATTTAAATAGAATTTGATTAGGTTTGGTTTATTTTTCCAGAAATGATATTTTGATTGCATTTTTAATTTATTTTGATTTCTTTTGCAAGAAAACAGTGGAAGAAATATGGAAAAAGAATCTCAATCAATGAGAAGGCTCCAGCAATTGAAGATCATAATTAGGAGCAAGTAAAATTGGATTTAGCAGAATTCTCTTGAACAAACTCTCCTCCCTAAACATTCTTCTACAAAGACTATAAATAACAGATTGCAGAATGTAATAAGGGCTGCTCTCCTCTGCAATTTTAGAGCTTCTAAAAGCACTATTGTAATTGGAATTTAGAGTTGTAGAAGAGAGGAGTGAAAAATCTCAGATCTGGGGATTATTGAGGATTTTCCCTTTGTATATTGAATTATGCATGAAGAACAAAGCTTGCACTATTGTGGCTCTAGTTTTAAAGGCAGCAATTCAAGCAATGTAAAGGGTTGTTGGAGACCAAGGACAGAGGAATGGATGCAATAAAATTGGTATTTCTAATACTACTATTTGAAATATCAGTTTTAATTTTATGGTGATATGAATGTGTCATTTTATTCATGTTTGTACACTATTGTTAATATGGGTAATTTGTCACAATCTAGTTATTATGTATCTCTGTTTTTTATGAATTAATCTCTCATTTCAGAGTAACTATTTACTCTGAAATCTATCTTATGAAACCAATTTATTGATGGTAATGTGTTGTGAACTATTTCCACATATCATTATTCAATTATTGGATTTATTGATTTGATAATCAACATCATTTTGTGAACTACTTTCCTGAATGTTATTGATTTATTATTTCAGTTTTAAGGTCTCAATAGAATGTGTTTTGGCAACCATAATATCAGTTAATTGAACTACTTCATTAACTTGATATTCATTATAAACAAGACATATTTAAATCCCAATATTTTGATTATCTTGCTCTTAGTTGGGTTAGATCTACATCTGCCTAATTAAGATAGGATTTAGATTAATTTATTTTGCTTGCATCATAGAATAAGCTTGCATTTAGAGCAAAATCTACATTCTTTTAAGTCCTCTCCTCAAAGAGGCAAAACTTGAGTTGTGGCTTGGCTGAACCCAAATCAGCTTAAGGGTCATTCTCTTGCCTGATTAGCAAGAAGAAGTGATCTGGTGTCCCTGTCTATTGGTAGTTAAAGATACATTATAAACCAATAGCAATAGGGAGAAGGTAACTGGACCTAGTTAAACCAGTCGGAGCCACCACACCAAATGGAAAAGGAGCTGCTTTTAAGGTCTAGACCGGGTGTTTATCCCCCAATGTTGTTGCAGCAATTTTCGAGACATCAACATTTTTGGCGCTAAAAGGAGGGCATGAGATTTTGTCTATTGGAGTCTTTTCAATTTTAGATTTTATTTATTGCAATGACTCCTCTCAAACTTCCAATTTGGAGTTGTATCCATGGACGTGCATCCTCCAATACTCCACCCGAAGTGGTAAGACTCTTGTCTCAGGCAAAGTTTAATGGTAAGAAAAATTCCTCTACTTTTAACCATGTCTTTCAATTTCTTCAAAATATTTCAAATTATAATTTTCAAAGAATTGATGAAGGCAGCTTATGTAAGATTTTTACTCTCACATTTGCGGCAAAAGCCAGAAGCCGGTGTAGAACTCTTCCAGTTGCCTCAATCCACAACTGGGATCAATTTGTTACAATTTTCATTTCTAAATTTGACGACTACGATTATGAACAGGTATGTGAAGAAATTGAATATCTACGAAGGTTTAAAAATGAGTCTGTTAATGATTTTAATATTCGATTTCATTTAAATCGCTTAAGATTTAAAGACGAAGATAAACCTACGAAAGAAGAATCATTAGATTGGTTTGAATATGTTTGTTCTCTGCCACCCATTCCCAATCCATATGAAATTAGTTCAAGTTTTGTTTCATCCCCTTCCAACATAAATGAAAATCCCAACACGGATGTGCAAATAAATGATGATGAAGCAGTTTCACAAAGCTTGGAAAATATTCCCATTCAAATGCAAGAAGACAACAATAGCAATTTTAGAGAAAAAGCCGCCTTGAAATCAAAAAGCTACTTTGAAGTAAATTCGGAAAATCAAATCGCAAATCAGCAAGTACAAGCAGCAATCAAAGCAAATAAAATGCAAACTGCTGTACAAATTTCTGAATTTCTCCATGATGAACAAATGCCGAAATTAGAGCAGCAAAGCAGCGTTCTTCAAGAAAGCATATGCACGCAAAGGAATGAGCTGCAATCTGAAATTTACAATGAGCATAATGCACAAGAGCTCTCAAACAGAGACAATTTTAAATGCATTGTTTCAGGTTCAAACTTTTCCCTTTATCCCAATATTTTCAATGATGGTAATATTTTTCCTCTTCGTATTAATGATATTTCAGAAATTAAAGAGGCTGATCTAAATGAATTACCATTAAATTTTTATCAAGATAGAGAAGCAATTAGTGATCATTCTTTTGCCATTAATAAACATGATTTTCTTGTTTCTCCTTGTTTCGATATATTGGATGAGATTGAAGGGAATTGTAGAGAATATTGTGAAGTCATTTATGATAATTACTCTGACATTGAAGATTTTGATTTCTATTCCTCTCAAGAGAGTCCTCATGAGAAAATTCAAATAACATCTGAAAATGACGAATGCTTCGATTTAGGAATTACCCCAACTAATCCTCATTTTAGAATAGCTAATTATCTTCATGATTTCACCATTCAAAAAAACATTACAATTTATGATTCATATGAGGATCAAACTCCCATTCCTACTCATAATCATGATTCGTTTTCTAATTCATAAGTTGGAATTCAAAATTATTCAAATTCCATAATTCTGGCCATTCCTTGTGAAATTGAAATCGTTTCAAAACAATCCCAATTGTGCTGTAACATTAGTTGTAAAAATAGTGATTTCATTTTATTTTTATTTCTTCGGTTATTTTGTTTAAATTTAGATTTATTTTATAATTTTATTTTGCAAAATTTTCACACTTTTCGCTGGCATATTGAGCGCCTTATTATCAAACACTCAATCGATGCATTGTCCAATTGGGAAATTCAAGTTTCATATTATAATCATCAGCATCAAAAGAATTTAATATTCCAATTTAAATCAATGCTAATGTTTCATCAGAAACTTCTAATTTTTCAAAGGCAATATCAACAAGAGAGTGTATTTTTGCAATTTGGCCAGCTATTCAATTCAATTAACAAATTGCCATTTTATTTGAAAGGCTTCCATCCATTTTTCATTGACTCATTTGAAAATTGTTTGGAAATTTTTCCTTCAAGGAGAATTGTCAATGATTTAACATTTGTACATAACACTAACAAATTTTTTCAAGTCAAAGAATCTAAAAGCTCATCTTCACAATCTGGCCCGTTATCTCTTCCTTTGAACATTTCCCAATCTTTAATAAAAATCCATCTAGATTTCTATGATCCAATTGGTATTCAATTGGAAAGGAAATTTCAAGAGAAAGAGATTTTAATTATGCTGCTAACAATAACTGTACATTCTTATTTCAGATTTATTTTCCTTAGTTTAGTTAGATTTTTATCCTTATTCCTAACATTTGAACTGTACATAAACGCGGGAATAAAAATGAGAGAATGGTTACACTGAAAATATGACTATACCTAGTCATTTTCATGTATATGGTTAGAATAGGAGTAGAATTAACTTAGTTAGCTTGTTTTGTGTAGTTAATTTATTTGCATTAGTTCTGTAGATTTAAAAAATAAAACAAAGCAATCATCCTTCCCATACATGTTCAGTGGAAACATTTTTCCTTATCAGAAAATTTTAATTCTTGCTTTCCTTTTTGAAATTTCTTATAGCGATATCTCTACTTTGCCTATTTTGAATAATGTCTTGATCAAAGTCAATTAAAGTTGCACTTGGCATCAATGGCCTCAAAGCCACTTTTCCTCATTTTGAGATTTCCTTCTAAGATTTTCTTTTCAAATTTCTATTGTAAGAATTTGAGGATATAAAAGCTTCATGATCCCATTATCCTATGAGATGTATGATTGACTATGATAAGTCTAATTATAATTCAATCATTATCAGTAAATCTAACCTGTCACAACAATCATATGAAGTTCATATTATATTCCTCGGAATCTGCCAAAAGCTGATCTTAAGGATGCCCATTTTGCCAAGTGCACACATTTAAATCTGTTTTGATATTTTTCTACAATTAGTGGCTTAATCTCATTCTAATCTTTAGTTTATTATCTGATGCTGTAAAAACACATCATGTCTATTTACTAAAGGCATTATTAAAAAGTCACTATAACAATACAGATTTTTCTCAAGATTAATTCGGAATGAGCAGAGGTAATAAATTGTTACTTCAATTCGAAAGTGAAGCATAGTTTCATATTTATTTCTGGTAAATTTTATATTCCATGAACATGAATGATTGATTTCATTCAGGCTGATTGCACACTTAGATTTAGAATAAATGATGAGATGATTTTGAACAAAGTTGAAAATTTGATAAATCAAAGGAAGAATTTCAAGGTTCGTAAGGTAAAATTTGCAAACAAATTCCTTTCAGGTACGCATTTACAACTTCATTCTCATCCATTATTAGTTCATCTTTTCCTTAGTTTATTTTTGATTTGTGCTCTATTTTATTTGCAGGTTTTTATTTCTTTTCAAAACCTGAAGTAAACAGCAAACCCATTTCAAATTTGCAATAGGCTCAGGGAAATTTTATTTGTGATGCATTAGAATTTAAGCATTTTTAATTTTGTTTTTATTCACTTAGAATCCAATTGAAATTTCAAGGAATATCATAAGACCATTTGCATCAAAAGATTTCATCAGAAGTAATTTTTAACATTTCGCATACCTCCGATGTATTATCTTACTCATATGCCATATCGCGTTTCGCATATCAGAGCTTTGCAGTTGACATATACTTCCATTATCGTGAATCGCCGATCTCTGATAATCGACTTTACCGATATTGCGATAAACGCATAATTCTGGACCCGATATGTAATTCAAATCAAATTCATAAAAATATCGCGTCCATTCAATCGCAATAACGGTAGGAGTATAACTTTAAAGGAGGCTGATGTTTCGGATCCGATATGTTATCAAATTTTCATCATAAAATTATCGGGTCCACTCTTCATCACATATCAGCATATTGAGAATTGTTAAATCGTGCGCATAACATTGCCGATCGTGATCGCCGTTTAGCCACGTCATTCATCACATATCGGCATCACAACAATTATATTGTGTTGCATCGGGTGATTAAGATTGCCGATCGCCGATTTACGTCATCCATCGCATCGCCGATATCGCAATCGCTTCCTTGCAGTTTTATTGATGGCCGATATCTCGGATCCGATATGTTATTAAAATCCCTTCATAAAAAGTTATCGGGTTCGCTCTTCATCACATATCGGCATCACAAAAATACACTGTGTTACATCGGGGACCCAAAGTTTGCCGATTGCCGATTAGCTACGCCATCCATCGCATCGCCGATAGTGCAATTATTTCATCACATTTATTATGCTCACATCACTTCTCTGAATCTACAATGAGCGTTTTGCAATATGGGAAGCACGATGCAATTTATTCTCTGATCCCTGATTTAATATTTCTTTAATGATACGATCGCTCTATCTCATAGCACAACTTCTCATCGCATATTTTCATATCGGTGATTCGCCATTGCAACCTTTGATGCAAGAATTTACAATGCATGCCTCTAAGCCGTTAACTTAAAGCATGATAAAGAAACATGTTGTGTGGATCAGCCGATGAGGCGATGTGTTAAAGCGAGCTTGGGTAACCACTATGGGAAAAAGGCAATTGATGACGAATTTGCAGAATACAAAAATCATTTCAATTTCTCATACATTTTAGTTTTAAATATATAATTCCATAATTAAAAATAGAATTCAAGACCTCTATCTTCATATTTAAATTTTATTATCCTGGATTTGGTCTTGATTCTGGACAATTTATCAAATCATGGAGTTTATATGAAACTTATAATATTTTGAGGAATAGTCATTACTGCAAATTCTCATTCTCATTTCTGATGCATTTGTTTTAATTTCAATTCCCCTGAACACTAAGCATTCTATTTTGACACTTTACTGCTTGCTTTAGTTTAAATAAAATAAATAATGATTTTGGGTTATAGGATTTTAGTTAGTGTGACTTCCTCATGTTTTTAATGTTAATTAAAATAAGAAGTCAGTTAGTTTGGAGAAATTGACACCTTTCAAGTAAGATAAAAAACAATTATCCAATGGTAAGATTCATGTGCCCACTTTCATTAATTCCCATTTGATCACTCTAGTTTCAATTTTTGTTTTCAAATTACGCTGATATAAAACTCTGTTTTGTAGCTCTTCAAAATTTTTTTCAATCTTTTGCCGAATCATATTTTCAAAGTCCATACTCTTCTGCTGGCTTTATTTCAATAAGCAGCGATAATCTTCATCGAAACAGCTACACCAGGAAGTTTCTGAACCTTTAATCTGTTTCTTTAAGCATTCCTTTTTAGAAAATGATTAAGATAATGCTTGGAAACAAGAAGATTCATATCAAACAGAAATTATTCATTGTGGCTGAATTTTACGATCACTGTTATCTAAAAGCCTAAAGCATTCACAACTCTGCAAGGTATGTTTTTCTAACTCTCAACATAAGAATGAATGATTACATGCTTATTTTATTTTTCTTCATATTGTTGAGGCATTTGTATAAGCATTCTTGTTTGAGTTTATCTTTTGAAACTTGGATTTTCTTTCATTTTTCACATTTCTTCATTTTAATTTCGTTTGCTGATTTCTTTTCTCATTTTAGTATAAGAATTATTTTCCTTCGGATTTCAGCTTTGATTTTGGTGACTTTGCCATTATTTATATGGAAAGCCTTTTTGTTACCTAACAATGGTCAGTATACATGGAGAAAAATTGTTAATAGTCACCTATTAACTTTTTCTTAAATCTCTTAGTAAAGTTTGATTTTCTTATTACAAAAGTAGACATACTTAAGGAAGAGATTACCAGTCGAGAAGTTGGCAAAATATCATAAAATCTGAAAAATTTCTTTTTCATCAAATTGTAATCATTTTGAGATTTCAAAATGTTATTAAGATCTTTCAAAGTTTTATTATCAGTCAAGAAAAGTTATTTATAACCAAGTAAAGACACTTTACGGCAAAGCACCTTTAACTCTGAAATTGTCATTCTTAACTCTTAAGGAGTCAATGATTCTCCCTGTCTCAAAAAGTCTTATTTTTCTAGAGAATAATCCAAAAATATATTTAAACTTAAAAGATAAGAGGTCTCATCATGAGCCTGCTTACCATGATCATAGGGGAAAATAGGCTGACGTTACCAACACTGCTAAACAAACCAGGGTAATGGCTTACGATTGCAAACAATTATAAGACAAGGGGTCCCATCGCGAGCCAGCTTGTTCAGTCCAATTTTAACCAGTGAATGGCATTGTCAACTATCTGGCCACCAAACCAGAACAATGGATTTTAAGAGAAATAAAAAATAAAAATTAAAAGAAAATAAACATATATAAGTGGATTTATCTCTAGATCAATAATTCTTAAACAGATGGGATTCTGAATCATTTATAATTAAAAGGTATCCCTGTCGAAACTATAGACGTTTGCTGGCAGCAGTGGCTCTACCTGTGACAAATGAGTATATTTTGAAAGCTAAGCTGTAAAGTGACCCTTGCTTTATCCCTTCAGCTAATTAATGACTGATATAGAGTTTCGAAATATTTTAATTTATGAGGAATTTTAAGAAAAATTACAGTTAGATGATTCTGGTTTTTATTCAGACTAATGAACTAAGTCAAGCATTTCAAGCATAATTTTCTCTTCTTTAATTATTTTTGCTTCAATTTTAGGAAAATCTCATTCATAACAGAGATAACTGGTTCTTCTCCCGCGTGTCACCATTGTTGTGGTAAAAACACAACCCCCCATTATTGATGTGTTCACTTCAAAAATGGGGACCCTTTCTATAAAAAGTTGGCTAAACACCTTTTTGATTTTTATTTTAGTTTATAACCCTACGCTTTTGTTAATTTTTAGTTTTCTTTGGATTCTTGTTTTGATCGTTTTCTTAAAATCGATTTTTTACAAGCTTTCCATTGACGCTTGTTTCGCCTCATTTGGTCAACTGGTTTGAAAATGACACTCCTTTGAAGTCTCATCATTTATCTAGTCTGGGTTTAAAAATGCATAAAATGTACAATATCGCATTTTGTAAATAAATTAGTTCAATAAGACATTCAGTTTAAATATTAACTCGTAGAGGGTTTTACTAACATTTTTCATTATGTAGCCAAATAATTAAGCATCGGGACTTAAGAAATTCACTCCAATTTTCTAATCAAATCTTAATCTCAAAAAAACCAAACATTCAAGTGGCTGTAGTTTTATTTTTAGTTATAGTTTAAAAACTTATGTTCATAAAAAATAAAATAAAAAAATGAAAATTTAAGTTTAAAATTAAATTTTAAATTAATTAAATTAATTAATATATTATATTATATAATTAATTTAATTAAATTAAAATTTAAAAAAAAAACAAAAATATAAAAAATAAATAAATGATCATATCGAGAGTTCTATTCGCATCGGGAGTTTATTCGCAACATATTTTATGGACTCCCGATATGCCCCATTCTCCACCGCCCGATGCGAAATGCCGATAAAGCATGAGGCACGGGGCATTAACATAAAACATGTTTTAAGTATCGGATCGGAGGTTATTCGGACCAAATTTTAAAAGACCCCGATCAGCACATTCGCCACCCCCCGATGCGAAATGCCAATCGGCAAAAACGCATAAGGCATGGATTATTAATGTAAAAGGCATACGTTAGGATTTATATTAGTTTGAGCTTTAAAAAAAAACACTCATACGTATGAGTGGAGATAGGTAATAAAAGTTAGGAATGCTGTAGGTTAGTGTAGTTTATATATTAGTTTATATATGTGAGGAGTAGGGTTAGTTAATATATATTAATTAGTTTATATTAATATGTAATATGTAATATATTATATTATATTAATTAAATAAATTAATATGTAATATATTATATTAATTAAATTAATTAATATATGTAATATTTAATTAACTTAATTAAATTTAAATTTAAATATCATTTAGATTAATATTAATTAGTTTTTAATTAGATTAAATTTGTTTATAAATAGTTAATTAGATATCAGTTAATTAGATTAATAAATAGTTTATTAATAATTAGTTTAGCTTATAATTAACAATTAATTTAGAATTAATTATAATTATAATTTAGGATTTAATTCTTAATGAGAATTTTCATTTTTTCTAGCCCAGCAACAGAATTTCCAGATTTATATTAGATTTGACCCATCAACTTTGGAAGCTCATAAATTGAGTTCTACTTGGCCAAATGAGGCCCAAGACGACTCATTGGAAAGAGAAAATCAAGCAGAACATTTTGAAGGAGGTTTCACCAACAGATGTGATCATTTATTAGGCCAAAAATCAGGCAGAAGATCAGGCTTCGAATTTTGGAAACAAAATCAATTTTCTGAGTTATTGTTTTCAATTTCATTTGTCCAAAGCATCTTCTAATTGCAGATCCATTGGCCAATGATATTCTTTGCCAATCAAATCATTCCAAGCATCAATACGTAGCTTATATTTTGTTTTTTAATTATTTATTTAAATAGAATTTGATTGGGTTTAATTTAATTGCCAGAAATTATATTTTGATTGCATTTTTAATTTATTTTGATTTCTTTTGCAGGAAAACAGTGGAAGAAATATGGAAAAAGAATCTCAATCAATGAGAAGGCTCCAACAATTGAAGATCAGAATTAGGAGCAATTAAAAGGAATTTAGCAGAATTCTCTTGAAAAAACTCTCCTCTCTAAACATTCTTTTACAAAGATTATAAATAACAGATTGCAGAATGGAATAAGGGGCTGCTCTCCTCTGCAATTTTAGAGCCTCTAAAAAAGCACTATTGTAATTGGAATTTAGAGTTGTAGGAGGGAGGAGTGAAAAATCTCAGATCTGGGGATTATTGAAGATTTTCCCTTTGTATATTGAATTATGCATGAAGAACAAAGCTTGCACTCTTGTGGCTCTAGTTTTGAAAACAGAAGTTCAAGCAATGTAAAGGGCTGTTGGAAGACCAAGAACAGAGGAATGGATGCAATAAATTGGTATTTCTAATACTATTGTTTCAAATATCAGCTTTAATTTTATGATGATAGGAATGTGTAATTTTATTCATGTTTGTGCACTATTGTCAATATGGGTAATTTGTCACAATCTTGTTATTATGTATCTCTGTTTTTTATTTATTAATTTCTCATTTTGGAGTAACTACTTACTCTGAAATATGTCTTATGAAACTGATTTATTAAATAATAATGTGTTGAGAACTATTTCCACATATCATTATTCAATTATTGGATTTATTGATTTGATAATCAATATCATTTTGTGCACTACTTCCTGAATGTTGTTGATTTATTATTTCAGTTTTAAGGTCTCAATAGAATGTGTTTTGGTAACCATAATATCAGTTAAATGAATTACTTCATTAACTTGATATTCATTATAAACAAGACATATTTAAATCCCAATATTTTAATTATCTTGCTCTTAGTTGGGTTAGATCTATATCTACCTAATTAAGATAGGATTTAGATTAGTTTCTTTTGCTTGCATCATAGAATAATCTTGCATTTAGAGCAAATTATACATTATGTTAAGTCCTCTCCTCAAAGAGGCAAAACTTTAGTTGTGGCTTGGCTGAACCCAAAATCAGCTTAAGGGTCATTCTTTTTCCTGATCAGCAAGAAGAAGTGATCTGATGTCCTTGTCTATTGGTAGTTAAAGATACATTATAAACCAATAGCAATTGGGAGAAGGTAACTGGACCTAGTTGAACAGCCGGAGCCACCACACCAAACAGAAAAGGAGCTGCTTTTAAGGTCTGGACCGGGTGGTTATCCCCCAATGTTGTTGCAGCGATTTTCGAGGCATCAACACTACCATAAAAGGTAGAGGCTCTGTTTTCTTGAAAGAAAAGGTTAAAGCTGGAAATGTTATGTATCTAGACAGTTTAAAGCTTAAGCTGTTGAGTGTCAGTCAAATGTGTGATCAAGGAAATGAAGAGGTGTTTCGATCAAACAGATGTGTTGTTCGTGAACTTGATACAGGAGAGACCATGATCAAAGATACAAGAACTCGAAACAATTTCTACATACTCAAGCGAGGACAAAAATAGTGTTATCTAAGCAAAAATGATGAAAACTAGATGTGGCATAGAAGATTGGGACATCTAAGATTTTCTCAAATAAGTAAAGCATGCAGATTCAAGGTTGTTATTGATCTTCTAGATATCAACATCCTTGAAAATACAATATGAAAACCATGTAAAATCGGTAAGTAAACTAGAACTCACTTCATTGAAAAAGAACTGTAAGCTAGTAAGCCTCTTGAACTTGTTCATACTGATTTATGTGGACCATCAAGGAAAATGTCAACTCGTGGAGAAGAATACTTTATTTTTTTCATTGATGATTTTTCCAGAATGTGTTGGATAGGTCTTCTAAAGCATAAAGATGAAGCATTTGAAACGTTTCAAGCCTTCAAAGCTTTGGTTGAAAATGAATCAGATCAAAAAATCAAATGCCTCAAATTTGATTGAGGAGGGGAATTTACCTCGGATGAATTCTTTTACTTATGTGAACAACATGGAATAAAAAGCCAATTCTCCATCGCAAGGACTCCTAAACAAAATGGAGTGGTTGAAATAATGAACATAACTATTCAACAAATGGATCGAGCTATGCTAGATGAATCTGGAACTCTTGTAACCTTCTGGGTTGAAGCTGCATTCGTCATCGTAACTATTCTCAACCAAGAAAATGTTCGAGTAAATAGCACTCAAACTCCACATGAACTTTGGTATGGTAAGGCTCCTACTATAAAATACTTTAAAGCTTTTGGAAGCAAATGTTATATCAAAAGGATTGATGAAAAACTTGTTTAGTATGAGCCTAGAGCAGATGAAGGTATTCTTCTTGGTTACTCTTCCCGAAGTAAAAGATATAAATGTTATAATAAAATTGGGAAAATTGTTGAAAGTATTGATGTTATAGTTGATGAAGCATGCAAAAATCCAAAACAGATAAAAATAGAAGATTATAACGATGAATAAGATGGGGATTATTTTCCCACATCAAATCACAATGATATTGAAGAAGAAACCAATGAAGCACCAAAAGAAGAGATGACAGTAGAAGAAAATACTCCATCCAGGTATGTTCAGAAAAATCATCCAGAAACTCAAATTTTAGGGAAAAAGAGGCAGGTGTATAGATAAGAAGAACTATTATAGAAACCTCAAGCTATCTAGCATTATTATTCTCCACCAAACCTCAAAATTTCAGTGAAGAATGCAAAGATGAATGTTGGGTCAAGGCCATGAATGAAGAACTTGAGAAAATTGAGAAGAATAATACTTGGGAATTAGATCTTAGACCTCATGATAAAAATATTATAGGAACTAAATGGATATTCAAAAACAATCTGAATGAAAACGGAGAAGTCATTAGAAACAAGGCCAGACTTGTTTGTAAAGGGTATGCTCAACAAGAAGGTATATATTTTGAAGAAACTTTTGCACCTATTTCCATACTTGAAGCCATAAGTATGTTTCTTGCTCTTTCTAGCTTTGAGAAATTCAAATTATACCAAATGGATGTAAAATTATCCTTCCTGAATGGAGATTTAGAAGAAGAAGTTTATATTGGACAACCAGAAGGATTCATTCTTGGAAATGATGAAAAACTTGTATGCAAACTCAAAAAGACCCTCTATGGTCTGAAACAAGCTCCAAGGGTCTGGCATTATCGCCTTAACAAATATCTACACCAACAAGGTTTTACAAAAGGTTCAACATATACCAATCTATATACAAAGATTGAAATTGATAAATTGCTAATTATTATTGTTTATGTTGATGATATCACTTTTGGTAGCAATGAAGAATCCATGAGCCAAAATTTTGCTTCAATAATGCAGCAAGAATTTGAAATATCCTTGCTTGGTGAACTTACCTATTTTCTTGGTCTACAAGTTCAACAAAATAAAGATGGTATTTTTCTTTCAAAAACAAAATATCTCAAATAGATCTTGAAAACGTATGGAATGGAAGACTCTAAACCTATATGTACCCTAATGGTAATAGGATGCAGTCTCAGCTCAAATGATAAATCAGCAATAGTACGCCAACCAACTTACAGATCCATGATTGGTAGTCTGCTTTATCTAACAGGTACCCGATCTGACATCATGCCTGCAGTAGGAATAGTTGGAATATTCCAAGAAAATCCAAAGGGATCACACCTTCAGGCAGTCAAAAGAATTTTCAAATATCTTCAAGGAACTCAAGACTTTGGTTTATGGTATCCTAGAGATGCAGATCTTACTCTCCATGCATATACAGATGTAGATTGGGCAGGAAGTGTTGATGATAGAAGAAAAGCTAGTGGTGGTGCATTCTATAAGAGTTCTAGGTTAGTGTCTTGGTTTATCAAGAAACAAAGTTCAATTTCCTTATCTACAGCTGAAGCAAAATATGTGGCTGCTCCATCTTGTTGCACACAACTACTTTGGATGATGAAAACCTTGCAAGACATTCAGATCACATGTACTCCACCCATCTCTATTGTATGTGATAATACAAGTTCCATCAATATTTCAAAGAATCTAGTCATACACTCTAGGACCAAGAACATACCCATCAAATACCATTTTCTACATGAACAAGAGATTGAACAAAAGGTCAAATTGGAGTATGTTCCCTCCAAAGAATAGGTTTCTAATATATTCACTAAACCACTGCCCAGAGAGACATATGAATATCTCAGACAAAAGTTGGGAGTAGTTGTTGCATCATCCTGTTGTTAAATCCAATTTTTCATAGAAAGGTTATTATACGCGTGTTTCATGGAGTATAGTCGCATACACACACGGGTTTCTGTGGGTCAAGGAGCGTATATGTTTTTCAGACAAGAAAATTAGTGTGGCAAGCTCTGATATGGGTGCTTTGACTGATATTGATGATTAATGTCTATCGATATTCTTTGTTCATTAATTTTTTATCTGACTGACAAAGATGCCTTGATCATTGACCTGTTAACAATGCACAGGTAGCACAGGTTTAGGGGGAGCATTAGCCTTCACTTATTTTTAGCATTGTTGGCATTATGGTTGCTAAGTCCAACTATGGCTTCAAATTTATACCATTTGGTGCTTAAGTCATGTAGAAGTATAGGGTGTGATATGTCTTCTCATACATTTGAATGAGTCCTTTTGGATAGATGATGTAATTTGTATCTCCACTTTACATATGGATGATGTAATATTTATTGTTTATGTCATGTATAAACAATTGTTATATCCCCACTTGGTTGGGAGATGGATGTATGTAAGAGTCATTGGTGATAGGAAGGTCATCCTCACATAGTTGAGTTATAGTCATGTTGTTCTTTTAGAAGAAAAAAAATGCAGACTCTGCTTGTGCTCAGGGAGAGCATGGACAGTTTCGGTGCATCTCAGCATGTACAAGAGGGGAGCTCAATCAGAGAATTCATCATGTACTCAGGGGGAGCATGAACAACATAATGTATGTCAAAGGGAGAAAATATCTTGGTCCACCCTTTTCCTTTGATGTCAAAGGGGGAAAGTGACTTGGCGTTGTTGTTGCCATCAAGTCCAAAGGGGAAGATTGTTGGCATTACGATACAGGTATTGTCCTTGATGGCAACTCACTCAGATGAAAGATAATACTGCATCAGGTTAACAACACAGAATTATAGATCAGAATCCAAAGAATGAAGAAAGAGAGGTATATGCATGTTCACCTTGTCTAAGCTGCATATACATGTAGGTTTATTGAACAAAAGGAGCATATATGTACACACGCACTTTCATAGAAAGAAAAGAGCATATATCTTCGAAAACCAAATTTTTTTGGTCCAAGCTATTTCTTGGTCCAAGGGATTTGATTGGTCCGAGGTATTTGGTCCAAGGTATTGGTCCTAAGTAGTTTTGGTCCATGGTATTGAGAAAGGCCTAAAACTATATAAGGAGGAGAAGATCATTAGGCCAAGGGTGCGCAAGTATTTTTGAATTTCTTATTTGGTGTTGGATCATATATGTTGGTTAATGAGCTTCTGATGGTTTTCTTGATCTGATCTAAGGAGGCACCTATATGGTGTTGGTCACTTTAATTGTTTATTAATTCAAACAACTAAGTGCTACATAAAGTGTCAACCTAGGGAATTTTGTTTATTTCAAAGACAACTACACACTGTATGTGCTCAATCCCAAAAGCATCAAAAGTTGCAGTATTAATTATACCAATCACACCTTTTCCTAAGCAAACTGAAGCTCTAGTCTGAGTTACAGCAAAAATGATCTATTGCAGACAAGCATTAAAGAATTATTGATTACATTAAAAAGAACAATATAGTAAAAGAAATCGATCTGCAAAGGAAGAAACTAGCTATGCTGTAACAGAGAACAGGACCCTATTCCCCAAGTAGGAATCTTCAGCACCTGTTTCTGATTACTACACTCACCAACTCACTCTGTAAACTCAATTACCAATAAAGCACTCACTGATTAACTATGAATGAATTCAAGAAAGTGATGCAGCAATCAACTGGAAAACAGAGTTTCAGCAATAACGTGTAAGCAATATTCAGTAAATAGAACTTAACAAGGTATGAATAGAAAACACACTTAACACACTAAAGGAATATGATGGGTGAATCTTGTGATGAAGGTGGGCCCTGTCCTTCTCACAGGATTCCCTAGAGAAAGGAACTAGAAAGGAATGTTCAAAACAATATTTTATTCATCTGTTAATGTATCATATTACAAAATATTCCACTTCTTTTCCTTCAGCTAGACCTTCCCGTAATCTTTCCATCCCCTTCTAGTGTAGATGTCTCCTCTTTTTAAAGAGGAGACATCTATTACAATTGATTACATTGTAAGTCCTATCTTTAACCCAATATGCCAAAATAGGGTAATCAGTTTTCCCATTAAAAAAATGTTGTTACAATGGTTATGGTAATGCTGACTTTGGAATGTGGTCACTACAGCCAATGCAGTAGCTCCTTCGATGATCTCCTTCTATTGCTGTCGAATCTAGAATCCAAATCATGGTTGTTTCAGCAACATAAACTGTAATGATAACCTTGCAGTCTCCAGGCTGTTTGAGCAACGTAGAATGCAATTATAAACTATTTCAGTGACTATCTGATTCAACGATTAACTATGAAGGTAATGTAATTATAAATAAAATAAATTAAATGTATAGTAATGAGAAGAAATATTGTATGCCTTTGGAAAAATGGATTAAAGTAATAACATGCACTTTAAATATAGGTTGGGAAAGGATGACATAATAGAAAAATATATGGTCAAAAAGGGACAATGTAGGGTCCTAACATCCGCCCCAACTGAAAGGGTTGCATGTCCTCATGCAACTTTAATCTGAATTTGAGTCTGAGTACTGGGCCTTGGAGTGCAAATTACTTAGGCAGTAACTATAGAAAGTACTATCAGCGAGATATCTAAAGCCATGAACATTCTGTAATCTCTGCCATGCTATTGCTTCCTCCTTTTTGGAGAACTTGTAATGAGCCCTACACTCTTGTGCTAGCATCCATAGAAGAGGGAAATGAAAATGATATCCTACCAATTTTTCAGCACACTGCTGAACACATTTGACATCATCAAGTACCCGTGAAATCACTGCTTCAACATTGTGAGGATTGAAGGGATGATACTCTTGCCTCTCCATAGAAGACTATTGCCAAAATAAGTTGTTTGCTTGTAAGGCAAGAGCTCCCTTATCTTTAACATAGTGTCGACAGTCTTTTAACATTGATGCTTGTATCTGTCTGATGTGTTCACTCATTCTTGGTTCCTTCAAAAACTGACGATATTCAGCAACAAAAATGGCAGAATTCTATGGCTCGGATCGAATCAACAGAAGACGATTGTCTTCATTATTCCTTGCTGAAAGAAAGGCATTCTGCCACATGAGCTGATTAGCAAGGAAAGAGACAAAGGCCCTGATCTGAACATCACCAACCAAAGGGTTCAGATTGAGCTTCCTATCCTCAAGGATGGCTTCATTATGAAGATACAATTCACAGAGTAAATTTTGTTCACGGGTAGATGCTTCTGTGAAAGTTTTCACAAACTGTTCAGGTGCAGATACCTCATGAGGTCTCCCATCTCTAATTGTCATTATTTGAAAGAACGCTAAGCATTCTGCAAGAAAAAGAGAGTAATTGGAGGATGGTCTCCGGGTGGCCAGTAATCTTTGAACCAAATGAAACATGGGAAGTAATCTAGTTTTTAGTTGTTTATTCTCCTTCTTCTAGGCATGAGAGTGTTGGAGAACCTGTTCCAAAACTTCCCAGTTTGAATATATATGATTTTGCCACGATGATTTATGCTCTTTCAAGATCCTATCTTGTGACATAACATATTCTTTCTTCCATTTATCCATTTGTGCTTGAGTGCTACTAGTCGGAGTAAAGACAGTCTTTGTAGGTGGAGGTTCAGTCTGAGTAAACATAGTTTTTGTAGACCGAGGTATAGGACTTTCAGTTTTAATAGCCATAGTAGGTCGAGGTATTTGTGGTTTAACCTCTTTTTGTTTAACCTCTTTTTCAAAATTTTTAAAGGCCCTACTGGTTCTTGTGTGATAGCAGGGCATTCCTCTTTAATTGCAGCAGAAGTGGATGCAGGGGAGGCTCCATGCAGTGGAATTTCAACTATTTTATAACCAACTTGATGATAAATGTTGCCAAATTGGTTGGACATATATTCATTATACTGGTCTTTCTCTGTACTCTTATCAGTTGTGGATGCTGCATGAGCTAAGGTGTAAAATTAAGCTCTCTGTCATAGGCTTCCCTTACCGTTATTAATTCCTGCTTATGAGTCTCGAGTTCTGATTTTAGAAACTCATTTTCCTGTAGTAGGGAAGCCACGGTGACTGGCTTTATGTAGCAGTCACAGTCTTAGTAGCTGGTTTTAATGGAGGGTAGCTTATTTCTCTATAGCAGTTACATCGTTTACAGCATCAACAAGTGGTTCTTGTGTGACAACTGCTGACTCAGTACTTGGTTCTGTGGAAGCTACATTATTTGCAACACCCTGAGCATCCCGATTTTTCATATCAGTAGGTGGTTCTTGTGTGGCAGTTGCTACGTTAGTGGTTAGTTCTTGTGTGGTAGCTACATCTTGGTCATCTATTTTATGTTCATCAGCAGGTGGATCTTGTGTGGCAGCTGCTGAATCAGTAGTTGGTTCTTGTGGGGAAGCTACATGTTGTACAACATCTTGGTCGTCCATATTGTGTCATCAACAGGTAGTTCTTGTGTGGCAGCAACTTAATCAGTAGCTGGTTCTTGTGGGGAAGCTACATGCTATACAACATCTTGGGTATTTAAATTTTGTGGATTAGCGGTTGGTTCTTGTGTGGCAGCTGCTGAATCAGTAGCTGGCTCTTGTGTGGCAGTGACCTTTTTTGAAAGAAATAATGTTAGAAAATCCTGGGCATCTATTTTTTGTGTTTCAGTGCCCGAGGGTGAGACAGGTAAAGATTCAGGGACTTGGGACTGTGGTGGGGTATGGGGTTTTAGACCAATAAGTGAGGAATTTAGGATGGTAGCAACAGTTGCTACTTTAGTTGACGCCCTCATACGTCTTCGAGGTAAAAAGGCAGGGAGAGTAGTAATTTTTCCTTTATGAGTGGGTTTTTTTAGAGGGAGAGGGTTATCAGGGATGATAGCTTCTTTGGTTGAGGCCCTCGTTCATCTTTTTGGTAGGGAAGCAAACTTATTTTTCCTTTTTCTTTTTACCATAGAAATGGGAAGGTTATCCTCAGAATCATCACTACAAATGTGGATGGTAGGATTAGATGATTCTGCTAAATTATGGGATGGAGTTAATGTGGTGGAAGGGTCAATTGGGTTGGCTGATGCTGCTGGTGGAATTTCTGGGGGGTTAGGAATGCTACCTAGTTGTTGTTCGGAAGGATTTTCAGCTTGCTGAGGGATTCCAAGAGCTTGTTGAGCAATTTCAGGAGCTGTTTGAGGAATTTCAAGAGCTGGTTGAGGAATTTCAGGAATTTCAACAGCTTCTTGGGGAATTTTAGCTGCTGCTTGAGAAATTTCAGTAGATTTTTGGGGAATTTCAGCTGTTGCTTGAGGAATTTCAGCAGCTTCTTGAGGTTATAGGGGTGGGTTGTTAAGAGCAGGAAGATTCTGTCTATCCAGACCCCTTTGAATTAATAACTGGACAAGACGATGTTGGGTGCGGGAAAGGAGTGGGTATTTTTGCCTGTCTACAATAATATGACATATTCTTTAGACACCCACATAAGTAATACAACATATTCAACAGTCGACCATGTCTCAAATTATTTAACAAAAAAAAATCATGCTGATAGACTACCTGGTAGCGACCTTCATAGGTGAGATAGTACTTGACGAATTCAAAAACCGTCAGCCATGGAAGTGGTAATGAATGAAGTCAGACACCCCAGATTTTGGGCTCAAGTTGCTCTCCTGGAAGAAGAAAGTCCTGCTATGCATTCAAAATGATGTGTTTACGACTAACCATCGAGTGCCAGTGACAGGTAGACCTAAAACTTATGCTATATCATACTCTGATACCGGAATTCGAACTCCTTGGATAGTAGAGTAGCCATCTCGTAAATTACGTGTAAATTCAAGGACTTGTTGTGGATCAAATCCCTGAAGTCTCTGAAAATAGTCTACCTAGCTTGCCCACTGAAAAATCTGATACACTTCTAGGTGTAATTCTAGTAGAGTTATCGAGCCAGGCTCATGTCGAATAACAAGTCCTCCCATAGTTACTAGCTTCAGTAAAATGCACAGCCAGAAACCGAGTTACCGCACCCCAGACAGAGTAAATTTTGCAAATGAGATCATGGAATAACATGATAGAGACAGGGTGATAAGACGTAATCATGTCTAAAAAACGATCGTGATTGGCTTGCTCTGAAATTATGGTGTGTAATTTTGGTATTCCCCCCAACTACGGCTGAAATAATGACTTTAAATGTATGGGGATAGTGTTAATAATGTCATAATCTTCTCATTTAACTATAGTTTAATAATATTTACACATAATAATCACATACCTCATGTTTACCTATGATTGTTATTCGGAAAATATAGTGTACATTGCTAATAGATCATAAATGGTTATGGAATAAGGTTTTGAAATATGAGGTTAATTATATGAAAGGCCTGTATACTCTTAGGAGAAGGCAGTGAAATAACAGAGTTATAAAAATAATGAAAGAGGTGATTCTCACAACGGGAAGTAATGTATGATAATTCTTTGAGAAGAAATGGTGTTTCAGCAATGGGAAAAATGGGTAAAAGGTTGGTGTTTCAACAACGGGGAAAATGGGAAAAGGTTGGTGTTTTAGCAACGAGAAAATGGATGGAGGATTGTGTTTCAACAATGGGGAAAATAAGGAAAAATGTTGTTGTAAATGGGAGAAATAGGGAAAATGTTGTTGAAAAATACTTATTTCATTAATGATAAAAATGGGAAAGATGTTGCTGAAAAATAATGGGGCACATAGGGAGGAGAAAAAGGGAAATTGTTTTATAGAAATGGGGGAATGAATTATAAATTGGAATGAGATGACAATGCTTCACAAAATGAAGCTTAAATCTGCTTGCAGTAAGATTGTTCTTTTCAACTAGCCTCTCCTACCTACGAGATACACAAAATAATCAATTGTAACATGCCAACCCTTAACAGGGATAATTAGTTAAGAAATCTATTCTAATACTCAAAAGTACAATGCATAAATTAAATGCAATGAGCGGCAGCAGGCTCCCCCAAAAAGATATAATGTGAATCTGCCATGCAGGTGGCCTTAAAATCCTCTTTAGAAATGGGCTGCTAGTACAGACGAATCTGATACTCGTTTACTAATAATGGTGTTCTAGAATCATCAATTGTTAGGAGCCTTACTGTTCCATTGGGAAAAACAGTATCTATGTCGTAAGGTCCTAGCCATCTTGTTCGTAATTTCGCTTGAAAATTTTCAAAATGAGAATCATACAATAAAGCCCAATTACCTTTTTGGAACTGCTTATTCTTAATATTTTTATCATGCCACCTAGTTCTTTGCTGTTGAGTCATTGTTGTTTGATGGATGACATCTAACCTCTTTTCATACAATTCCTGAAGCTGCTGCAACCTGGCTATCTGTGTATTAGTCAAATCAAGGTTAATAGCTAAAGCAATTATTAAAGTTTTAATTTCAAATTCCATAGGAAAAACAACACTTTTACCATAAACTAATTCATAGGGAGAAAATCTTGTAGTATTTCTCCAGGTAGTTCTGTAAACCCATAATGCTTCAGGCAGCCTTTGGGACCAATCCTTCCTATTTTCCTTCACTGTTTTTGTTAAAATGGCTTCTGTAACTTTGTTTGTACTTTACACCTATCCATTGGCTTGGGGGTGGTAAGGTGTAGTCATTTTATGATCAATATTATATTTTTGAAGGGTGGCTTTAAAACTATGAGAGTTGAAAGGAGGTCCTCCATCTGTAACTAGTTCTCTAGGCACTCCAAATATAACAAATATTTCTTCAAATAGAAAGGTTAAAACAGATTCTTCATTAGCTCTAATGAGTGCCTTAGCTTCCACCCATTTAGTCATATAGTCTGTATAAACCAATATGTAAACTCTTTGATTGGATGGAGGATTGATGGGTCCTATAAAGTCTAGAGCCCATCTTTCAAAGGGTTCAAGTATTACTTAGGGATTCAATGGCATTTCATCTCTATGATTAGGTTGACCCATTCTCTGATAGTTATCACAAGCCTGAACATCTTTCTTCACATCCTTGAAGAGTGAGGGCCAATAATAACCCATTCTGAGAATTTTATGTGTTGTTCTCTTATTAGCAAAATGCCCTCCGCAGGGGACACCATGACAAGCCTTCAGTATACCATAAGCCTCATCTTCTCTAATGTATCTTCGGATTTCATGATCAAGTCCTGTATGGAAAAGACACCCACTTATCCAGCTATACCGAGCAATTTGTTGAATGATCTTTCTTTTCTCTCGATGTGATAGGTGTGAAGGTAACTTTCCTGCAACCAAATAATTGGCAATGTCTGCATACCAAGGTGAGTGAGCAGATACTGCAAGTAAATATTCATTAGGAAAGGAATCATCTACTAGAGTATTATCATCAACTTTTAACCGAGAAAGGAAATCAGCAACTACATTTTCTTTACCTGGTTGATCTACAATTTTAATATCAAACTCTTGTAATAACAATAACCACCTGGTAACTCGAGCATTTGTGACCGATTTGTTCATTAAATAATTAATATCCAAGTGGTCAATATGAACAAAATTAGAGTAACCAGTGATGCAATGTCAAAATTTATTAATAGCATAAATGATTGCTAAAAATTCCTTCTCAATACCTGTGTAATTAAGCTCAACAACGGTCATATTCTTACTAATAAGATAGATAGTATAAGGAAGATGGTTTTCCTCTTGTCCCAAGACAGCTCCAATTGCATTATTCGAAGCATCAGAGGATATATGAAAGGGTAGTGCCCAATCAGGTCCCCTTAGAATAGGAGCTGTAGATAACTAATACTTGAGTTCATCAAATGCTTTCTGGCAAAGATCAGTCCACTTAAATTCAACATTTTTCATAAGTAACACAAACAAAGGAGAAGCTATTTTAGAATTTGTTTTGGTAAACCTTCTATAGTATCAAACATGTCCTAAAAAGCTTCTCACATCAGTTTGTGTTCTTGGGATAGGAAGGGTCTGAATTACCTGTACTTTGGATGGATCTACTTGGATCCTTTGAAATGAAATGAAGTGTCCAAGTACAATTCCTTCATTCATCATCATATGACATTTTTCAGTACTTAGGGAAATATGAGCTTCTACACAATGTTAAGTACTTTCTCAAGGTTTTGTAATGCATCTTCAAAAATTACACCACAAGGGGTAAAGTCATCCATAAATATCTCCATAGAGTCATTAAGCATATCAAAAAAGATTCCTATCACTACTCTTTGAAAAGTTTCCAGAGCATTACATAGTCCAAATGGGAGAACTCTGTAAGAAAAAGTTCCCTAGGGACTAGTAAAGGTGGTTTTGTCTTGGTCTTGAGGTGCAATTTTGATTTGGTTATATCCACTAAAACCATCGAAAAAGGAAAATAATTTCTTCCCTGACAAACTATCTAAAAACTGATCAATGAATGGCAAGGGGAAATGATCTTTTTGAGTGGCTTTGTTTAAGGCTTTATAATTTACACACACTCTCCATTTCCCATTTTTCTTAGGTACTATCACAAATGGAGAAACCCATTCACTATCAGATATGGGGTATATAAACCCTACATTAAGCAATTTTTGAAGTTCTTCTTTAACAATTTCCCTCAAATTGGGATTCATTCGCCGCTAGGGTTGACAGATTGGTCGGCACCCTTCCTTAATATAGATAAGATGAGTACATAATTCAGGAGATATCCCCTTCATATCTGTATAGTCCCATGTGAACGCTTCCTCATTTTCATGAAGTAACTTCATTAGTTGTTGTGTTTCAGCATCTGTTAAGTTGGGTTTTATGTTCAATGTTTTGCTAGGTTCGATTTCTATTGTTATGCTTTTAGAGGAGATAGCAGTTGATGTTTGAGGTAGATTTTTAGATTTAAGATTTTCCTGGGTTTCAGATTCCAAAATTGCAGTCGACTGGTTATGTGTTTCAGAAGTGATTGAGGAGGGTTCGGAAATAAAATTACTAATTACTTCATCCTCCATGGTATCTTTAAGAGTTAAAGCTTGTTCGATAGTCAAAATGGGTTGAGTAGCATTATCATCGTAATCCAACCATACAAAATCATCATTATTAATTATAGGTGTGGCATGAGGATAAAGAGTAAGCTGCTTGGTTTCACATCCATTAGAAATTGTCATTGAGCCTAATCTACAGCTGATAAAGGCATCAGCTGTGGCCAGCCAGGGTCTTCCCAAAATTAGAGGATGTCCCCCCAACTTTGTCTTAGTCTGCAGCACCACAAAGTCAGCTGGGTAATTCCAGGATTCAACTGCAATGATCAAGTCTTCAATAACTCCTTCTAGTTTGATTGTGGAATGGTCAGCTAACTCTAGGATGGTTGGTGTCTCTCTGATCACATTCTTCAACTGTAATATTTGTGAAGTTTCAAGGGTCATAATATTTATAGTAGCACCTAGATCTACCAGAAATCGTGAAATAATAATTTTTCCAATTTGTACTGTAACCGTAAGATGGTCGGGATAACCATATTTAACAAGAGGAGCTTTTCCAGACATTAAAGCATATAGATCACCCATAACATGAACTGTAAGGGGATCCTTAGCTTTCCTACCGAGTTTCTTAATACAAATTTCTCTCATAGTTTTGGCATAAATTGGTACATCTCTGAGCGCTTGTAAGGGCGGAATCTTGACATAAAGATTCTGTAACTCCCCTAGAAGATTAAAGGCAGGTGGCTCAGGTTTCTTAGTCAGAGCTAAACACTCAGGGAATGGTGGCTTTGGTGTTTCAACACCCTTATTAGGTAAACTATTTCTCTCTGTCTCTTCTTTTTCAGAGTCAGAAGAAGTAATATCATCAATAATAGGCTCAACTATTCTCCCATATCATAAATGAATGTCATTACACTGCGTAGAGAAAACAGGAGGTATAGCCTGGTTCTGAATATCAATGACTTGCACAACTTTATTATAAGGGTTAGGGTTTGGTTGTATAGGCAGCTGGGGTCTTATTATCTGATTTTTTGGTGGAGCTCCTAATGGTAGAGGGAGTGGTTGTTGAAACTAAGGAAATTGGTTTGGGAACGGGGTTTGTTGAGCTCTCCAGTTTGGGTTCCATTGATTAAAATAAGATTGTTGTGGAGGCCAAGGAGTCCACATTGCAGGGTCTACAAAGGGAGGGTTTGTTTGTTTCATGGGCGGGTAATTCATTTGATTAAATGGTGGGTATGCATTTGGTTCAAGGGCGGGTAGTTTTCTTGATTAAAAGAAGGATAATTATTCCAACGATTAGGGGATGTAAATGGCATATTAGAGTTCATACCTTGTCCTCGTGGTTGCCATTGCCTTCTCTGTGTCAGCAAATAAATTGCTTCAGCTTCCCCTTTGGTTGTTTGCAATACTGCTTTTATTCCTGGTAAAGAAGGGCATTGTTGAGTTTCATGATCCTTCTCACAAATGGTGCAAATTGGTACTTTGTACAATAGGCATTCCCTTAGTGGATATTTATCTCTGCATTTGGGATAGAAGATGGCCAAAGCAGCTTCTGCTTCTGCTTGTTTCTTTTTAGCCTGCAAGGTGTCAATCTGTAAAGCAAAAGAAGTTAACATTTTAGTTTTTAATTCCTCAAGTAAATTACCTATTCCAGATCTTGTTGCTCCCCCACTTGCTAATTTTTGGACTCTTGAATATGTACTATCCCTGCTATTTGAACTATTCCTTGTAGCTCCTCTTGAACATATTTTGCAGAGGTTAATAATTTCATCATATGATTCTTTAGATATGTCCCCTTTACCAAGCATATTTAGCATGTCTAAACAATCATCCCTTACCCCTTTCAATAATATTGTTTTGAGAATATCTTTACTTACATCAGGATGATTGGATCTCTACAGATTGTATTGTAATCTTTCCACGAAGTCCTCCAGATTTTCATTCTCCTTCTGGACCATATTAAATAGTTCCTCCCTTTTTTCTCTCGTTCGACAGTAGTCTTGGTATTTGGTCAAAAAAATGTGCTTCATTTGTTCCCATGTTGTGATTACATGACTTCCCAGACTCATAAACCATCTTGGTGCATTTCCTTTTAGTGCTGCTAGAAATAGTTTCAATTTTTGAGCATTAGTAACATAATCATAGCTTCTACACAATATATCAAACTAAAAAAGAAACTCATCAGGATCTTCGGAAGATAAACCATGGAAGTTAGGTAAGGCTGGGAGTGGGATATTCTTCATGGGAGTTCCCCCTCTGGGAAGATCCCTAATAGGAAATCCCAAGGTGGAGATAGAATTTTCATCTCTTCCCTCTCATCCTACCTGTCCTCCACCAAAGAGTCATTCATTGTTACCTTCCATTGGTTGTTCTCCCGCTGCACTTGCCCGATCTTCAATTTTTTCCTTTGGCCCCTCAATGTCTTGAACTAGTTCCTCAATGTCTTCTACTAGTTCCTCAATATCTTCTATTGGTTTCTCAATATCTTCTACTGTTTCTTAAACCTTTTCAATGCCCATAACTTCCTCCATTTCATAGTTTGTTTAAAGAGAATACTGAATCTTTGGCTTCCGATAGCTTAGCCTCTAAGAAGTTTCAGCTTTTGATATAATCTCATCAATAAATGTTTTTCTTCCTCCTCTTCCTTTGCCCTTGCCACTGTTGGGATTAGTTTTCTTGCATCCTCTTATGCATTCTACACATGTAAAAGAAGAACATTAATGCTTTTGAAATCTATGATTTCCTTCCCTAGCAACGACGCCAAAATGTTGGTCACTTTTATTGTTTATTAATTCAAACAACTAAGTGCTACATAAATTGTCAACCCAGGGAAGTCTGTTTACCTCAAAGGCAACTACACACTGTATGTGCTCAATCCGAAAAGAATTAAAAGTTTTAGCATTAATTATACCGATCACACCTTCTCCTAAGCAAAATAAATCTCTACTCTGTGTTATAGCAAAAAAAATCTATTGCAAACAATCATTAAAGAATTCTTGATTACATTAGAAAGAAAAATCTATTAAAAGAAATCGATCTGCAAAGGAAGAAACTAACTATGTTGTAATAGAGAACAAGACCCTATTCCCCAAGCAGGTACCTTCAACACCTGTTTCTGATTACTACGGTCACCAACTCACTCTATAAATTCAATTACCAATAAAGCACTCACCAATTAACTATGAATGAATTCAAGAAAGTGATGCAGCAATCAACTGGAAAATAGAGTATCAACAATAACACATAAGCAATATTTAGTAAACAGAAGTTAACAAGGTATGAATAGAAAACTTAACACACTATAGGAATATGATGGCTGAATCTTGTGATGAATGTGGGCCCTATCCTTCTCACAAGATTCCCCAGAAAAAGGAACTAGAAAGGAATGTACAAAACAGTATTTTATTCATTTGTCAATGTATCATATTACAAAAGATTCCAGTTCTTTTCCTTCAGCTAGACCTTCCTGCAGTCTGTACGTCCCCTTCTAATGTAGATGTCTCCTATTTTTAAAGAGGATACATCTATTACAATTGATTACATTGTAAGTCCTATCTTTAACCCAATATGCCAAAATAGGGTGATCCATTTTCCCATTAAGAAAATGTTGTTACAATGGTTATGGTAATGCTGAGTTTGGTATGTGGTTGTTACAGCTAGTGTAGCATCTCCTTCGATGATCTCCTTCTGTTACTATCGAATCTAGAATGCAAATCACGGCTATTTCAGCAACGGGATTTGTGCATTGTTCTAACTGTTTCAACAACATAATCTGTAATGATAACTTTGCAGTCTCCAAGATGTTTCAGCAACATAGACTACAATGATAAATTGTTTCAGCAACTATCCGATTCAACGATTAACTATGAAGGTAATGTAATAAATGTAAAATAAATTAAATGTATAGTAATGAGAAGAAATATTGTATACCTTTGGAAAAATGGATTAAAGTAATAACATGGACTTTAAATATAGGTTGGAAAAGGATGAAATAATAGCAAAATATATGGTCAAAAAGGGACAATGTAGGGTCCCTAACATATGGCTAATGAAGGTTGATGGACCAATATCATAAAGGCTTAAAAGTATTCTCATTATGTGGTTTGATCTTGAACAGTCTAGATATGAGTATGGATGCATGTTTTATTATGTAATTGTGATGATTTGGGTATGGCTGAAGCCTGGAATAGTTGTGATGTTTTAAGTTAGCATTTATAGATCTGTATGTAGGTTTGGTTTAGTAAAAAAGCATGCGCATGATGGTTCAACATATCAAAGTAGCATATACATCATAAATTGGAATTTGCAGATCTATACACTAGCTCCCTTTGGTAAAAGTGTGTATACACGTTGGTTTGACACATGGTGTAGGTTTTAACCCAGTACAGAAATTACCTGCATACGAATTCTAAATCACAGGAAAAATAAAAATGCGAGAGCATAACACATAAAACACATATACACAAAGATTTCGCACTAGATCCCAAAACAGGGACTACCAGCTTGATTTTTCATTATGTTCCTTTCAATGTTACAATACATATTTATACATTTCGAAGCATCCAATACCATGGATCGAAAACCATCGCATCCAAAACCATGGACTGAAAACCATCGCGTCCAAAAAACATGTGCGAAAATCATGCACAAAACCATAGGTGGGTCCGCCCAGCCTAACATAGGGTCCAAAACCAAAATTTTCCGGGGCGCTGCCCTGAACCCCATAAAGTGGGTTACGGGTACCCCTCAAACCCCCTATTAACTATGTGGAAAGAATATAACACAACCCAACAATCTCCCACTTGTTGTTTTCTTTCCACAGGGGGCCACAGGAGAGCTTAGTCATTTTTCCAGCCCTGAAACGCCCATTGTTTCTCTACCCCAAGAGAACTTCTCAGAGCTCACAGATTTTGTCAATGCATCTGCAGTATTCTTCAAAGTGTCCACCTTTACCAGCAACACCTTTTTGTCTTCTATCATATCCCTCACAAAGTGATACTGAACATCAATGTGCTTTGTCTTTGAATGATAAGCAGGGTTCTTTGCCAAGAAAATTGCACTTTGGATGTCACAGTCTATCCTAATAGCTCCCTGTACTAACCCCATACTTGAACACAATATTTGCAACCAAACTGCTTCCTTGCTTGCATGAGTGGCTGCCATGTATTGTGCCTCTGTAGTTGATAGTGCCACTACAGATTGTTTCTTACTCATCCAACTGACTACACCTCCAAATAGGTTAAACACATACCCACTTGTAGATCTTCTCTGATCTAGATCTCCAGCCCAGTCTGCATCAATAAAGCCACAAATATCCAACACTTTGTCCAATCCTGGTCTTCCTTGGTAGCACAAACCATAATCACTAGTGCCACGCAAATACTTGAAAACCCGCTTCACTGCTGTCCAGTGATCCTTCCCTCGTTTTGACATAAACCTGCTCAATACTCCCACTGCATGTGCAATGTTTGGTCTAGTACATACCATTGCATACATTAAGCTACTGACTGCACTTGCATATGGAACACGAGACATGTCCTCTTCCTCTTCTTATGTCTTGGGACACTGTTTAGCAGATAACCTCACACCTACAGGAATAGGAACCTTCACCGGTTTACTATCCTACATATTAAACCTCTGCAATATTGTCTCGACATACTTCCTATGGTTTAACCAGAGCTTCTTTTTTGCCCGATCTCTTTTAATTTCCAAGCCCAAAATATAGTTTGCAGCACCGAGATCTTTCATGTCGAATTTCGAGGACAATTGGGTCTTCAAATCCTGGATAAT
>APFE031541246.1:42880-70065 GCA_000404065.3 Pinus taeda | reverse complement strand
CTTTTTTGAAGGAGAGGGGCATGTTAGGTCCCTATAATACTAGTGATTACCCCATTACTATTGTAGTTGTATCCCTTATTAATATTGTTGTGCCCCTATTGTCCTCATATTTTTATTATTGTGCCCCATAGAATCCCTCTATTCTTATTTTTGTGGCTTTATATTATTATCGTTAGGTCAGTTGGGTTATATTGTGACTCCTTAGACTCTTATATATAAAAAGGAGGTTTTGTCATTTCAATCATCCAAGAATTGTTCATCTGTGTAATGTAAAGGAGGTTTCCCCCTCGAAGAGGCTGAATTCTAAGGCGTTGATCTCTCTTTTCTATCTATTTGTGAGCTGGTTTCTAACAGATGCAACTAGAGTGTATGCTGAAGCCACTAGCTCAAGTATTCACTTTCTGATAGTTGAGAATGAGCGAATGGCTAAAGAACTTCAGACAGCCAAGGAAGGAGGAGAGTTGGCGACAACATCCACCTGAGTTGAACTGAAGAAGGAAATACTAGATGAGGTATTATCCCTTGACACAGTTATGCAAGCGTTTTACTCCAAGTTTGGAACTGTGTATAAGGCAATCATCCATCTCAACAGATGGCAGCAACGATGTGCTAGAATAGCACATATCTTGATGAACTTGCATGTTGTTGTTGATTACATGCAAGCATGGACAATGAGATACAAGGGAGCACCACTTCACTTTCCTAAGATGATGAAGGCCAGTGCGATCAAGCTGAAGGCACATACCCGGAGTCAGGTCCTGAACTATGAAGAGCTCTCACAACTCATCACCAGTATATAGGCTTCCCATGCATATGTGTTCAAGAGTATGGATGTTGTGGTGCATGCACATGTGATCCCATCTATTGGGACTCTTACCCAGGTGAAGATAAAGGCACATTTCTAACTAGAGGTTGACTCGTACTTCGATGAGTTGATGCGCATTGCTACCAGTCCAAACTTGGCCATCAGTGCAAACATCATGCACAAGTATATTGTTGGTCCAGCTACATTGAAGACAATGATGTGCATGCTTACAAATGAGTTGGACAGAGGAGCTCAAGCAGTGTACCCAGATGTTATGGAGGCAAGAGTTAGGTTCCAGAAAGATGTCACCTTGGAGAACACAAACACCATCAAGGAATACCGATCTTGGCATCAATATGTTACTGTTGATCATCATGAGGATCTTGAGGAGTTTGACTTCCATGGTTGTCTAATTCAGAGTGATGTCTAGCATGTCTTGCTCAAGCCATTTTGTCTCACATGAGTACATGTGCATTGTAATGTAACGTTATTTCAATTGTAAGTCAAGTTTCGATAGTTGGATATAATAGTCATAGAGTAGATGAAGGGTCATGAGGGTAGTTGAACTGTCACAAAGGGGAATGTCAAGGGTCACCCCACCCTTTGCTATAAATAGTCCCTCATAACTCATTTTATAGGCTTTTTTTTAGCCAAGCTTCTAATAAGACTATCTTGGAGAGAACTTGGGCAGTATTGAAACGAGCCTTGGCTTCTCCACTACACAGAGCTAGTACATCTCTTTAGAGGAGTAGGCAGTTGTGACTATAACATTCCGCTATCGAAACTAGTGGTTGGACTTGGATGTATTGTATGACTGGAACTTACACTTCTTAATATAACAAGAGCAAACACATTTCATGCATATCTATGTTATCTGGTTTACTCCAAAAGATATATGTATTGGTTTTCTTACACATCCATGTATAGCTATATGTATATGTACGTACGAATCTTTCTGAAATGTGTTGTTGGTTTAACCATCACTTTGAATTTCTTGCTAACTTTCCTTCCATGTTGTGACATATCTTTGCTCGTGTGTTCCCTTCTTAACTACATGCTATCACAGGTTTCCAGGGGGCACACTCATCTTAACCCTGTGCGTTAAAACCTTTCAAGCACCTTCCTTGGCTCCCCGCAGCTGTCACACCCTTGCTATCAACAGAGCTATCTTATTTGCCTCTGTACGAAATTGCAGTCAAGTCATTACCATACGACCCACTGCTAGGACTACTACACCAAACGGTCTGAGGTCTAATTGGGATTTCTTACTGGGGAGATCCCCTGACATGTTGGCGGGTCTAGCACTGTCAACATTTCTGGCACTAGAAGGAGGGTCAGATGACAAGCTGTGTCCTCTCATCCTGTTTTGAACTTTTTCATATCTATCATGGATTCTTGCACTCTTCTCCCTCCACATTGTTTTTTGAATCATGAAGATGTCACCATCATGAGGGAGTTCTTTGATCTCTTGTCCACTTACACATATAATGGTGAAGGGGAAGTGGCCTGGCCTGAGTTCTTACATGACTTTCTTTCCATGCTTCATGAGGAAGATGGGTGTTTTGACAAACAAACCAACTTGCTGATTGCATACACACTTTGTGAATCTCCACTTTGATGGTTGTGCAGCCTACCAGCTGACAGCGTGCACTCACTTGAGCACTTTTGTAATCTTATTGAAGACAATTTCCATCATTTTGATCCATACCATCTTGACCAAAAACTGTTACAGCAACGGAAGGCTTTGCATGAATTGACTATGGATTTTTGGCAACACTTCCTTGACTTGCAGTTTCAAGTTCCAAAGAGCCAAATGAAATTTTTCTATCTTTCGGACCAGTTCGAGTATTATCTTAAGAAACCTTCTCGTCCCAAGAAGAAGTTTGAAATAAAGCCTTGCTCAACATTATTCAGTGATGGAACTGCGCAATATCAGATGGAGTTAGTGACTGTAACAAGTGATTGTCCACCATCCCCTCGTCAAACAGCGCCACCACCGCAGAGTGATGTTGAGGATCATGCTCAAACACCTGTTCAGCTGTCACTTTCTCCCAACATCACTTCACTTAATTTTCACGTAGATTTGGTTGTGAGTCCATCTACTTGTCATATGCATTATGTTCCAAAACCTCCATCTTCGCACTCAATTGTTCCTCTGGATGATGTTGTCTTGTGTTCTTCCATTCCGAACTCTACACTTGTTGTGAATGAGGAGCAAGCCACTAATAGAGTTGGTGTTGCATAACCAACATGCGTTGTCATCTATGAAGAGTGTGAGTGGGAGCTTGAGAATCAACACTTAGCGAAGCATGATTCCTTATGTCTGAGCCTCCTCCGTCCTTCCCTGACATCTTTGGTGAACCTGCCATCCATGATTTCTCATGCGTATGTTCATCCATAGATGCACCCATTGTTGATCAGCCACAGGATACACCAGATGTCAGTCCATCATCTAACAATGAAGAGGATAAGTTATTCATTGAAAATCCACTTGATCTTTCATCTATATTTTCTGGAAACATAGAGGATGAATTTGTTCACTTCTCATCCACCCCTCTGTTTGATTCATTAGATCATGAGGATGCCAATGAAATCATTGATTTTTCTAATCATGGTTGTCGTGATCCATTTTCTCTAATATTCGATCACGATCATATTTCTATCCCACTTGATTTTTCGAAGCCACCGGTTTATGATGATCTATTTGGCGATGAAGTTGAAACACCCAAGACTGTTGAGGCACTTCAGCCCGAGATGATGGTTATGTCAGACCCTCACTCTCTTGGGGTTAGTCTCACTTCCGATCAAGAAACTGTTCAATCACCCAAGGCCCCTCATCACTCATTTGTATGTATTGAAGATCAATCTCACACACAGATCATGCTTCCTCCACTCAAACTGCATGATCCCATCACTCATGCATTGGAGGAATCTTACATTGCAATCACACGTGCACGACGCAAGTTGTTTTTGTTTCTTTTGTTTGCTTGCATGTGACAGTCAAGAGTGCGCTTATGCTTCAAAGTTGCACGTAATGTCACACAGTGATGAGCCCCATAAATGGGTAATTATATGGGCTCATTTTGCCTCCTAACATAGTTAAATCAACCATTCTTTTAGCTTATGTTTTTTTATTATATTTATGCTTATGGAGTGAGTTTAATTATCTATGATGCCATGAGGTATCATATGTGTTTAATGCAATTTTTTGTTGAATTTTGAAGACAAATTCAAAGATTCAATGGATAATTGGCAGCAATAATTCGAAGTGGAAAAAGGAGAGGATTTATAGGAGGGAATCCCCCCTCATTTATTACTCCCCACTTCAAACTCCCCTTCATGCAGCTTGGAGTACAAACAACCAAATCAATGCACTAGGAGGCAGTCGAGCAAGTGGAGGATAACTTATGTTATCTCAAGTTTTGGGAGCCCAGCCTCCCTGATTTTAAGGAAGTTGTTGTGAGTTTCAATTGTATAAGTAGAGAGGCCTAGGGCCTCACTAGGGTTGAATTTTTGTCGGATTTTTGTTGCACTTTTGCTATTGTAAAACTCTGCTAAACTTCAAGCATACTTTTGTGGAAAGTTTCATGTAATCCTATTATTGTTTTGATAGAGATGAGATCCTTTTCAGCTAGCACTGAGTTACCCCAGAGGGCTGAAGCTCTTGGGTTAGGGCCCAATCCAATCAGCCAAGCTCTTCTTTGTTTGTATTTATATGTTTTGTTTCAGTTTATGGATTAGTTGTTGTTAGATGAATTTCTTTCTTGGTTAAGAATAGGTTGCTTTTGGTGATTTAGAAGGTTGTTTCTATTTGTGTTTTATATAGCAAGTTAAGCAGTGATAGAAAGAAGATTCAAAAGGCTAGCAACAGTGCCTTGGCCTCTTTTCCTCCCTTTGGGACCATAAACTAAGGCAAAGACCCTCTTGCTGCCCCAAAAACACAGATTTTCCTTCTCCATAGGATTTCTAGTGTTTGCAAGTTTTTTAGAAGGTTAATGCTTTGCTTTAGATCTCTTCCACCATGCTCATTTCTATCTCTGCAATAAGTCGTCTTCCATGCTTTCTCTCCTTGTAGCATTTTTCAGCATTGACTTCCATAGCTCATAATTTAGACTAGCTTGATGCAAAATTCAGTTTTTTGATGTACTCATTTCATTGCTTGCTTGATCTCATTGGTTGACTATCAGTTCTTTTGCAGTAGATCTCTTCTCATAGATTCTCTCCCTGATCCATGCCCTACAAGTCGCCCAATTTTCACCTCAAATCTGCCTTAGTTTTCTGCATTTTTCCATAGGATTCTTCCTCTCTCCCAATCATCTTTCCCTCTCCTAGTGACCCTTGGTGGACCCTAGGCGCCCTACCACATCATCCCAACCTTCATCTACCTTTTCCACCTACTCTGACACCTTCAAAACCTTCAAAACTGCTCTCGGCGTCCTCATGTAGACTTAATCTAGACCTCTTGTAGATCCCCTGTGTCCTCCTGTAGATTTTCCTGTAGGATTTCTTTTGAAGACCGAGTGTGGGAAAAGTCTCCAGAAGGCCACCCGAGACCTCCTAGGACCCATCTACACCATCCTACATCTCCTCAAACCCCAAGGTCACCCTCCAACACCACCTATTTGCTTCCACCTTCACACACAATAAAATACATGCATGTCAATTTCACATAAAAATACATAAAAATCCAAAAATATGTTTTTTTCTCATTTACTTCTAGAAATAGCTTGAGTAGATGTTGATTACCTCCTTGAGTAGGTAATGGCATTTATTTCATGGTTTTCATAGTGCTTTTTGCAAAAGTAGGATTAGTTGGTTAAGTAGGGTTTGCTAGGTTTTCTTTACATTTCAGTCTTTTCCTTTCTACAATTAGAGTAGCCTATGTAGAGTAAGATTTCCTTTCTTTCATCACATATAGAGCTTCTTCTGGAATCCATAGAAGTTGGCTTGAGCTCCTAGTGATCTTACGCCAGTTGACCAAGTGACAGCCTGCAGTAAGAACTAGTACTTGTGCATATAGCACCGTCACTTCCAAGTTTATTAGGAACCACTGGGTTGATAAGAGTAAAGTAGGCAGCCCAGGAGTTGCAGCATTATCGCTGCAATACTAGTGCTCACCACTTTTTGGCATCGTTTCCGGGGAAGTGTCAAAGTATTTTGTGATTACTGCTTTCTTTTATTTTCTATAGCAACATTATGCTAAGTAGTTTATTTTAGCAAAAGTAGAATAGTTGTTTCTTTCAATTTCTGCATTTCCTTGCTTTCCTTTTCAATTCTGCAAATTTCATTTCAGCAAGAGTAGACTAGTCATTTCTTTCCGTCTCTGCATTTCCTTGCTTTCCTTTTCAATTTTGCAAATTTCATTTCAGCAAGTTCATTTTAGTTAGTTGCAATTTGTGTTGTTCAATCCATTTCAGTTTTGCAGGTATAATCAGTGAAGAAAAAACAAAAACCAACCAAAAATATTTCCTTTCATGCCTCATAGGAATAGAGATAATTCAGGAAAATTCTTACCCAACACCCCTACTACCTCACACGGCCAACCTTCTCTCTTCTTCGGTGGCAATGATCAAGAAGAACCTTTAGGTGAACAACCAGAGATATTTGAAGAACCTATAGGGGAAGAAGAAGGAAACATCCCTCCTGAGCCAATGGCTGAAAACATAAATGCTAGGGGGAATGGAGAGATAATAGAGGGTACCTTTCCCATTAGGGAGACCAATGGAGAAACCAAAATGAGGAATATAATCCCTTCAGTCTTACCTCACTTCCATGGCTTGACTATAAAAGATCCTGACACCTTCTTGTTTGAGTTTTTCGTCATTTGTCAAACGTATGACTATGCAGAAGATGAGCAAAAGTTGAAACTATTCCCTTCTACTCTCAAGGATGAAACATTACACTTGTTCATGGGGTTACCTGGCAATAGCATCACAACTTGGGCTCAAATGCAACAAGCCTTTAATGACAAATATCGAAACTATTGTAGGTCAAAAGATACCAAAGAAGAAATCTTTTGAATGACCATGGAAAGTGATGAATCCTTGGAAGATTATGAAGAGAGGTTCCAGCTCAGCTACAAAAGGGCCAGGTGTACACTTGACCCTGAATCTCTAAAGTTGGTCCTGCTTAGGGGAATTCTGTAAGACCTTCTATACACCCTCCATTGACTGGCTGGGGGAGACATCTACAAACTATCTTATGAGGAAATAAAGACTGTTTTTAGAAACCATTCTAGAGCAGCCAGAAAGAAAGGTAGGGGGAGTCAACCCATAGCCAATACCTCCTCTTCCAATTCATCCATTAAAGGTGAAATTGGAAACATGCTGGAAGACTTCAAAAGTGAGATGCTGCAGACTCTTGCCATGCAAATGGATACCTTGCATATCAAAAGAAAACAAGAGGAAGCAGAGAAGGTTTTGGCCATCTTTTGTCCTAGATGCACTAGGAGGCATCCTAGGAATGAATGTCCATTGAACTCTATAGAGGTTTGTTCAGTCTGTGAAGAAGATCATTCTACAGATAAGTGCCCTTCCTTGCTCAGACTTAAAGTTGTATACCAAGGGGCTAAAGGAGCCATTGAACCACTCTATTTCATGAACCAAAGGAGACCGCATGGACCTAGACCATAACAGCAGGGGATGCAAGGGACATCCCAGGCATACTACAACCCCAACCAAGTCACTTGCATACCTTCTTAGGGCCTTCCTACTCATCCTTCCTGGTCCATGCCTCCTCCTTGGTCCTTCCCATCTCAATATCATGCCCAACCAGCCGCTTATTCATTTCAATCCTATGTTCAGCTGCAACCTCAGTGGAATGCATCTCATCAGGAGTGGAGGCCCCAGTACAACTCTCCTCCCGCTCTTATGCTTCCACCACCTACTCAACCATGACCATTACCTTCTGCTCCACCAAGGCAACCCTAAATGCCTACCCAGCCGAACCTGAACCTGAAGAATAGATAGGCTCAACAAGTATATAGTGGGGAACCATCATGCCCAACTTATGCTGTGGAGATTCAGGAAATTAACCTTCAATCTAGGAAGGTTCTCCCAGATAGCCAGCCTCCACCTAGGGAGGTTGAGGAAGATAAAGAGGAAAGTGAACCTAAAGCAATTCCACCCTTTCCTGAGAGACTATCCAGGACAACGCAACCTACCCCAAAAGAAATTGAACTTCTGGGAGAATTGAAATAGTTATGTGTGAAGATACCACTTCTCCAATCCATAAAATATGTGCCTATCTACAATAGGCATCCAGGAAGGTGCAAGAGAGATGCCCCAACCATCAATGTCATAGGACAATTGTTCGACCTGATGTTGGGGTAGGAAATCTGTCTGAAATATCTGAACCCTAGAAGCCCAGTAGTCGATGTCCACATCAATAGCACCATGATCCCACATACCTTGATTATTTTGGGAGCTGCCATTAATGTGATGAGAAAGGACACAATGCTCAAAATTAACCTCCAGGGCTCCTTGAGGAAGACCACGACAGTAATGTAGCTAGTAGACCGCTCCACCATGACCCCTGAAGGGATTGTGGAAAATGTGATGGTCTCCATTGATTCTTGGGAGTACCCTGCTAATTTCTTAGTTCTCCAGCTGAAGGCAAAGCTCACTGGGTATCCTCTCATCCTCAGAAGACCCTGTTGACTACTATTGATGCCTACATCAGTTCTCGAGCTGGGAACATGACCATCAAGAATGGGCATATGTCCAAGCAGTTAATCCTATACCTTCCTACCCAACCCTTGATAGAACATGATCTACCTCTTTGGTTGGAGGAGGAGGATGAGGATGAGGTCCATTCTACACCACTTTGTGCATTAGAAACTGCCATGGGGGGAAAACTGCAAGATGAGGATGATATGATTGAAAATTTGATTCAGAATCCATCCCCCAGTGTCTTACCATTAGAGGACATAGTGAGAGAAACCCAAAACAACCCCTTAACTAATCTCTATGTGGCCGACCCAACCTCTCTCTGTGTTAAGAATATATATTTCAGCCCGGAAAGAACCTTGGAAATCAATCCATCCCTATCCACTTCCCAGGAGAAGGAGTTGTATAGCTTATTGAGAAAACATTTAGATGCCTTCGCTTGGAGTTATCAGGAGATGAAGGGGGTGCACGCTTTAGTATGTACTCATCAAATATACATTAAGGAAGATTGCAAACCAGCCAGACAGCCTCAAAGGAGGATGAGTCCAGCACTTAAAGACATTGTTAAGGGAAAATTGCAAAAATTAATGGATGCAGGATTCATCTACCCCATCTCTAATAGTGAATGGGTCTCTCCTTTGGCGCTAGTTCCAAAGAAAAATGGCAAGTGGAGAATCTGTGTCGACTATCGGGAATTGAAAAAAGCCACTAAAATGGACCATTTTCCTTTGCCTTTCATAGATCAAGTGTTAGATGGTCTGGCAGGGAAAAAAAATTTCTCCTTCCTAGATAGATTTAGCGAGTACAATCAGATTCAAATCAGCTCGGAAGAGCAAGATAATACCACTTTCACTTGTCCTTGGGGTACCTTTGCATACCGGGTCCTTCCTTTTGGTTTGTGCAATGCTACAACCTCTTTCCAGAGAGCGGTATTGAGTATATTTTTTGAACTGGTTCATGATGCAGTGGAAACATATATGGATGATTTTACTCCTTATGGTTCTAACTTTCAGGAAGCTTTATCTAACCTAGGAAAAGTTCTAGCCAAGTGTATTGAACTGAACCTATCCCTCAGTCCAGAAAAATGCAAATTTTCGATGACCGAAGGGACTGTGTTAGGTCACGCAATATCTCAACAAGGACTGCATGTGGACCCCAACAAGATTTCCATCATTCAAAGGGTCCCACCTCCTCAAAAGGTGAGAGATGTCAGAAGTTTCCTAGGCTTGGTTGGATATTACAGAATATTCATTAAAGATTTCAGTAAGCTAGCCTCTCCTTTGTTTAGCCTTTTAGGCAAAGATGTTGAGTTCATATGGTTTGAAAACTGTCAATAAGCCTTAGATACCCTAAAGGGAAAGTTAGTAACTGCCCCAATTCTTAAAGGCCCAAACTGGGCCCTACCCTTTCACATTCACACAGACGCCTCAAACAAAGAAATAGGAGCAGCCTTAGGACAAATTGATGAAAACTTACCATATGCCATATACTTTATAAGCAAAAATTTTTCAAAGGCGGAGTTAAATTACAGAGTGACCAAGAAGGAACTCCTAACTGTTGTGCATTCTTTAAACAAATTCAAACATTATATCACAGGCTACCAAACCTTCGTGCACATTGATCATGTTGCAATTAGATATTTAATGAACAAACCAAATGTAAATGCTCACATTATTAGATGGTTGCTTCTATTACAGCAGTTTGATCTGAGCATTATTGATAAGCCTGGTAAAGAAAATGTTGTTGCTGAATTTTTGTCTAGAGTAAATTTGCTTGTAGGTGAAGAAGGAATGGTGGATGACCAAATGCCAGATGAACATCTGTTTTCTATTTCAATACTCTCTCCATGGTTTGATGATATAGCAAACTACTTGGTTTCAACACAGTTTCCACCAAACTTGTCCTCAAAAGCGAAGAGAAATATAGTAAGGAAAAGCACCCCTTTCACTTGGATTAGGGTTAATCTCTTCAAACTTGGCCCGGATCAGATCTTGAGAAGATGTGTTAGGGAGGAGGAAGTCTTTGACATTCTCCTTACCTGTCATGATGGGCCTTGTGGAGGTCATTTTGCAGCAAAGAGAACTACCTTCAACATATTGCAAGTAGGCTACTATTGGCCCACTCTTCATCAAGATGTGAGGAGATACACCAGCCAATGTGATCAGTGTTAAAGGATGGGGAAACCTACTCCAAAGGATGAGATTTCCATGCAACCTCAAGTGACCTTTGAGCCATTAGAGAAGTGGGGCATGGACTTTGTGGGTCCTATCAACTCTCCTTCAAAACAAAAGCAATACATCATTGTGTGCACCGATTACCTGACAAAGTGCACAGAAACAAAAGCAATCAAAGCAGCAACAAAGGAAAAAGTAGCTGAGTTTTTGAGAGAAAACATATTCTATAGATTTGGGTATCCAAGAGAATTATTCACAGATCAAGGCAGTTAGTTCACTTTGAATTTGATTGAAGACCTACTCACACATCATAAAATCAAGCACAAGACTTCCACCCGTTACCATCCAAAAGCTAATGGGCAGGTGGAAGTCACTAATAGAGATTTGGAAGGAATTCTGACCAAGGTAGTGAGCAGGAGTAGAAAATATTGGGCAAACAGATTAGTTGAGGCCACTTGGGCCTACAAGACAACATGGAAGACCACCACAGGGTTCACACCCTATGAACTGGTCTATGGGAAGAAGGTTTTGTTGTCAATAGAATTTGAATTCAATACACTAAGGATGGTAGCTTAGCTGGACCTAGACCTTAGCAATGCACAGAAGGAAAGATTACTCCAGCTCAATGGATTGGATAAACAAAGATTGCAGGCCCTTCTCCACACAAAGGTAGTTCAGCTTCAGAGGAAGATATGGCATGAAAAAAATTTCAAGGAGAAGCAATTCCAAGAGGGAGATTGGGAAATACTCTATGATTCAAGGTATAAAGACTTCAAAGGCAAGCTAAGGAAAAGATAGTTGGGACCCTACACTGTGGAAAAATGCAATGACAATGGTTCAGTTCTTATCAGAACCATTGATGAGGAAGCCATCCCCATGCTTGTCAATGGACATAGGTTGAAAATTTACAAGAAGCCCCTCTCCAAGCGAGAGTTCATTGAAGATATGAATAAGATAGTGATGGTAGTGGAGCATGTATTAGCCTCCACTTCACCCACTCACTGAAGAAACAGAAAAGAGAAATAAAAAAATAAGGACTCAAGTGAAAACCTCCATGAGGTGCTTGAGTCCCATCATTGGGTTGAAAACCTCTTCTGAGGCGGCCCAGTGATGCCAAAAACAAAACAAAAAACAAAAAACAAAAAAGAATAAGATCCATGAGTGAAAATCTCCCTTGGAGGCACCCAGGGCAGGCAATTAGGGTGAAAATCTCCTTCAGGTGCCCTAGTTGTTTTAAAAAAAAAAAAAAAAAAAATGAATTTTAATGTGCATTGCAGGTTTGCAGGAGGACCACAGGGAGCAAGAGAAGATGCCACAGAGCCCTGACACTCACACCAACACCTATTTCATCTCCTCCACACTCTTCTCCCTCATTTCTGACCTTTCTTCCACCCCACTATGCTCTTTTTTTCAGAAACTATGTTCTACAAGAGGCCCTGAGTTTTCTATAAGAGGCTCTTGTACGGATTACAGAGAGCCAGAAATGGTTCCAAAAAGCAGTTTGAGGGGCAGGAAACTTTATAAAGGACATGTAAACCCTCCTACAGCTATCAACCCTCCTTGCCATCCATTCCTTATCTGCATCACATCATCATCATCATTTTTTTCCCTTCCTATCATAGTAAAACACAGAAAACTAGTTTTTAGTAAAAAGAAAAAAAAGAAAAATAAAGAGAAGAAGCAGCAACTCAAATCTCACTTGCAACTTACCTAGTATCTCTCCATATCCATCTGCATCTCTGGCATCATCCTCATAGCTCCCAGCACATAAATAAGCTAAAATTTCAAAGGGAGAAGCAGCTACAGGAGCTCCTGTAGGAATTCCTATAGCAGCTGATCCCATTAAAATCAAGCTACAACAGTAAAAGAAGTGCAGCCATGAGGATTGAAGGAGGCATATAAAGCTTAGATCTAGCCAGAGGAAACCTACACAAGGCAAATAGATACACATCAGCAAGCAGATAGCATGCAGCAAAGGAAATAAAAGCATGCAGCAGTAAAAGTAGCCAAAAGACCTCACAGCACATACATTCAACTCACAGGTAAGTGACTAACCCGCTCCTCTGTTTGCATTCGTGTAATTGAAAGATATGCATGAGAAAATGAGATGGTTGACGTTGAATGAGGAAAGGTGGCCAGTTAACTTGGCCAACTTCATCTAGTTGACTACACTCATCCGAAGATGTCACCCACATGTGCGCATAGTCAACTCAGAGAAAGATACCAAGGACAGGTAGTGGAGGGTATGCAAACTCCGATGCAATAATGAGAGGCGATTGCAAGAAGAAACCATGATGACAAGGCAGGTGGGGACCAACGGTCCAAATATGGCCAACATACATTTTTGTGAGCTCACCCCCATCACCGTAAATATCTAAAAGAAGTAATAAGTACTCCTCCTCGAGCACTCTCACCACCTTTTCCCTCATTCTCTCCTCGTAAACTTAGCTGCAGCAAACTCCTTGTCACCCCACAGCCTCGAAACCATCATTTTCCATCGATCTCACCCATCCTCCTGCTCTTAGCGTTGTCTACAGGGGCACTTACAGGTTCTATAGGAGCACCTACAGGCAGTTCTACAAGAGGGGCAGTGAGTTGTTTTTAAGAAGAAAACATGAGTTTTTTGCTCGATTTCTAGCTTAAGGAGGTAGGTTCATGCATACCCACCTTGATTATCAATATGTGCAAGGAATGATATCATTTAAGGAGGAATTGAGTCCACAGAAGAAGAGGAATTACATAAAAGAAAAAAACACAGTTTTCCTCTGTTTTCCTGTTTTCTTCAAAATTCTTGTCTCCATATCTACATTTGGTGTTCAAAAGGGGTATAAGCACAATGACAGGAGGATTCATGAGGAAGGAGCCCACTCATTCAACCAGGCTCCATGAACATCTCCAAGTAGTAGCCATATTCACAAGGGTAAATTGGATGACCTTTTTTGAGAAATTTCGAGGGTTTGATGAGGAAATTGCTCAGGAATTTGCTCTTTCTTTAGTCCCTCACTCAAGAACCCGTGTCACTGTCACTTTTAGAGGTCTTTCCATGGAAATAACCCCAGAATTTATCAGTATGGTTACTACCCTTCTTCTTGGATTACCTTGGAGCAAAGATAAAAAACCAATTGGACAGGTTGCCAAAAAAGACTTCTTCCAAAACAATGAACATCCTGCAGAAGATACGAATGGCATTAGAAGGACAAGCATACCCTATCCTTGGGATGAGGTTAGTTACCAAATCATAAAATATATTTCCTGTGAGGGGAGGTATAGCATAGTCTATGGCTACCATTTTAGAATCCTTCATGAGCTGAGATATGGCATGGACACTCCAACACCCCAGAAATTTAGCATCCCCTATTTCCTCCTGCAGTCACTCATAGACTCCAGCATTAAGTTTAAGGCAGGGAGTCCAGATCAGCTAGCTCACCATGGGTTAATCAAAATTTTAGTGTGAGAAACCCTCCATACATTCACACTCCCTATAACATGGGAAGTCTTCAGAAACATGATAGCAGAAGATGACATAAAGGCCCTCATCTATGATATCAGTCCTTCTGACAGTGAGGAAGAAGAGTAGAAAGGGGGAGAAGGTGAAGCAAGTAATGACTCAGTAGGACAAGAAAAGGAGGAGAAAAAAACTAAGATAGAAGAGGAGAAGGATGAAGAGACAGAAAAGGAAGAAACAGAGCAAATAGAGGTAATAATAAAAAAAGAGACGGAAGGAGGAGAAAAAGAGGTAGCAGAGGCAAAACAAAGAGAAAGGTCCCCTGAGACTCTGGAAATATAAGTGATCAAGCATAGGCCGTTGCACATTTTGAGGACATGGAAAGGTTACTTGGGGATGACTATGTGCATGCCTGTATGAGGAGATGGAACACCATACCACACAGTCTGAAGATCAGGGAATATCATTCCCCAATGAGGATGAAGGAGGCACTAAGGAGAGTGCCAATGTACAAGCACTCAACGTAGAGGCTGCAAGTCAATTAGATTGGCCTCAAACTGAGTCCACCACTATTGTTAGGCATGCTAGAAGGAAGAATAGAAGAAGAAGAGTAGAGGCAGTGGGAAGAGATAAACGGAAAAGCAGGATTCTATGACAAGGAAGAGGAAACAACATCAGAAGTTTGGGATGCTAGAGAGGCCACCAGGGCCATCAAATATGAAGAGATGGACTAAGTTGCTCAGAGGATGAGCAACACCTTCAATAGGGGGTGATGATGAGCCCCATAAATGGGTAATTATATGGGCTCATTTTGCCTCTTAACATAGTTAAATCAACCATTCTCTTAGCTTATTGCATGTTTTTTATTATATTTATGCTTATGGAGTGAGTTGAGTTAGTTCTGATGCCATGAGGTCTAAGATGTGTTTAATGCAGATTTTTGTTGAATTTTGAAGACAAAGTCAAAGATTCAATGGAAAATTGGCAACAATAATTCTAAGTGGACAAACGGGAGGATTTATAGGAGGGAATCCCCCTAATTTATTACTCCCCACTTTTAATTCCCCTTCATGCACCTCGGAGTACAAATAGCCAAATCAATGCACTAGGAAACAGCCGAGCAAGTGGAGGATAACTTATGTTTATCTCGAGTTTTGGGAGACCAGCCTCCCTAATTTTAAGGAAGCTGTTGGGAGCTTTAGTTATATAAGTAGAGAGGCCTAGGCCTCACTGGGGTTGATTTTTTTTCGGATTTTTGTTGCACTTTTGCTGTTGTAAAACTTTGCTCAACTTCAAGCTTACTTTTGTGGACAGTTTCACGTAATCCTATTACTGTTTTGATAATAAAGATGAGATCATTTTTCAGCTAGCATTGAGTTACCCCAAAGGGCTGAAGCTCTTGGGTTAGGGCCCAATCCAAGTAGCCAAGCTCTTCTTTGTTTGTATTTATATGCTTTGTTTCAGTTTATGGATTAGTTGTTGTTAGATGAATTTCTTTCTTGGTTAAGAATAGGTTGCTTTTGGTGATTTAGAAGGTTGTTTCCATTTGTGTTTTCTATAGCAGGTCAAGCAGTGATAGAAAGAATATTCAAAATACTAGAAACAGTGCCTTGGCCTCTTTTCCTCCCTTTGGGACCATGAACTGAGGCAAAGACCCTCTTGCTGCCCCAAAAACACAGATTTTCCTTCTCCATATAATTTCTAGTGTTTGCAAGTTTGTTAGAAGATTAATGCTTTGCTTTAGATCTCTTCGACCATGCTCATTTTTGTCTTTGCAATAAGTCTTCTTCCATGCATTCTCTCCTTGTAGCATTTTTCAGCATTGACTTCCATAGCTCATAACTTAGACTAGCTTGATGCAAAATTCTATTTTTTGATGTACTCATTTCCTTGCTCGCTTGATCTCATTGGTTGATTGTCAGTTCTTTTGCAGTAGATCTCTTATCACAGTAGGTCAACCTATCAGCCATCACATTCTCTCCCCGATCCATGCCCTACAGGTCACTCAAAGTTCACCTCAAATCTGCCTCAGTTTTCTGCGTTTTTCCATAGGATTTCTTCCTCTCTCCTAATCATATTTCCCTCTCCTAGTGATCCTTGGTGGACCCTAGGCACCCTACCACATCATCCCAACCTTCATCTACCTTTTCCACCCACTCTCACACCTTCAAAACTGCTCTCGGCATCCTCCTATAGACCTCCTCTAGACCTCCTATAGATCCCCTGTGTCCTCCTGTAGATTTTCTTGTAGGTTTTCTTTTGAAGGCCGAGTGTGGGAAAAGCCTCCAGAAGGCCACTCGAGACCTCCTAGGACCCATCTACACCATCCTACATCTCCTCAAACCCCAAAGTCACCCTCCAACACCACCTATTCGCTTCCACCTTCACACACAATAAAATACATGCATATCAATTTCACATAAAAATACATAAAAATCCAAAAATATGTTTTTTGCTCATTTACTTCTAGAAATAGCTTGAGTAGATGTTGTTTACTTCCTTGAAGGTAATGGCATTCATTTTATGGTTTTCATAGTGCTTTCTGCAAAAGTAGGATTAGTTGGATAAGTAGGGTTTGCTAGGTTTACTTTACATTTCAGTCTTTTTCCTTTCTACAATTAGAGTAGCCTCTGTAGAGTAAGCTTTCCTTTCTTTCATCACATATAGAGCTTCTTCTGGAATCCATAGAAGTTGGCTTGAGCTCCTAGTGATCTTGCACCAGATGACCAAGTGACAGCCTGAAGTAAGAACTAGTACTTGTGCATACAGCATCGTCGCTTCCAAGTTTGTTACGAACTACCAGGTTGATAAGAGTAAAGTAGGCAACCCAGGAGTTGCAGCATTATTGCTGAAATACTGGTGCTCACCACACAGCGTGATGGCAAGTCCACGGACTGCTCTTCATGCACTTGCACTCACTTATGTCCTGTGGGCACTTTGAAACGTGAAGAGTGGTTGTCTTCATTGTTATATATTTCTTCTTTGTTGGTCCGCACAACTGGGTTGCTTGCGGACCAAGCCTTCACCAACATGGGTCAACCAAAGCGCCGGTGGATGCATTGAAAATATCGCTTCATGTGATCAGGCCCATGCACCGTTAGTTTAGGAGTAGGAGTGATGTTTTCTTTTAGTTGATTTTCTTGCATGCTTGTTTACTTACTTGCTTTGTTCGCTTGTTTGTTTGCCTGCTTATTTGCTTACTTTTCTTTCGCTTTTTCTTCTACTTTTTTCTTTCTTTTTTGTTTGTTAGTTTTCTTGTTTTGTTCGTAGGTTAGTTTCGCATGAAACCATGTATGACTCTTGAGACAAGGTGGGTAAAGTATAAGAGGCCTTGTGCAACTATCACTACTTGGTTATTTTTCATCCTGCCTCTGTATGAATAACTTGTTACTTTCAATCCATGATACATCGAAGGAAAATATGTATTGTTCGAAGTGAACCTTGGTGAAAACACAACGCTTGCGTGCAAACTAGTGTCACCTACTCTAGTCGGTTGTTTTTGGGTTAACCCTTGTCAGCTCAGTCAAGTAGAGTAAGGTGAGGGGGGAACCTTAACATGCACGTCAGAGGTATAATAAACTAATTCTCTGCTGGAACAACCTCTTCTGCTCTCAATAAATTGAGATCCCTCTTCCACCTCTGAAATGAATAAGTGATATGCATAGTTATGAAAAATGAAAAAGTGAAAAAAGTTGGAAAAAAAATGAAAATGAATAAGGCGAAAGAAGAGAAAAGCTTCATGTGTAGAGAGTTGATGCAAGTAACTCCATCGAGGTACTGACAAGGCTCGCTTGCAGTGGAGCCATGCTTGTGTTCCTATGTGACTATGCCAAGGTACTGTCTAGGCCTGCTGCCAGTGGAGCAACACCAAAGATGAAAATAAGACTTTGACGACTATACTTCTTGTGCACCAATATACCCCTCAACCCCAATCAAAACAACTATGTTTCCTTGGCTTGGAATGTGTGTCAATCAAACAAGCGCTTGGCATATGCTACATTTTACAATCAAGCTAGTGTGAAACCAAGATGAACTGATAACTGAACAATACTTCTGGGTGTGTTAGACTTGCTTTTAACAAACAAGGTCCATTCAGAGAGCTGGAGTTCTACCAGTGTGTCGCCAAGTGTTGTAGCAGCTACAACCACCCTCCAAAATTTTTCCTTATCTTTGTTTTGGAGCCTCCCTACCAACTTTTCGCAGCACCTTGTCTTGCTTCGTCAAGTACACAAGCTTCAGTGATTTCTTGCACAAAGACAACCTGTCAATCAAAGCTTGATGCATTCCCCTCACAAGCTAATCACATGGATTTGGTCCAGCTGCAGGCTAAAGTAGCTCCCCCAAGAAATTGTGCAGTTCTGGAGGGAAACCAGCCTTCCCTCCAGAAATTGCACAATTTTGTCTGGCAGCTTGTTGGGCTCCAGAATTGTGCAATCTTGCGAGTTAGACTTCACCCAAAAAACTGCGCAATTCTTCCTAGCAAGCCTGCTTACCCCAGGAATTGTGCAATCCTAAGAAACATTCAACTACTCTGCCTAGAAATTGCACAAATATCTTGGGTAGCCAGCCCAAATCCCATCCAGAAATGCACATTTTCTCCTAGCAATTGAGCAGCCTCTTGCATGAGCAGTTGGGTTGACTAGTTCCACCTGGGACCAAGGAAACTTGACTTGTATGCATGGCTTGATTTTTCCCGGAATAGCAAAAGGAAACATGCAAAAATCATCCCTTGATTCAGGGAGCTATTATTAGGAGTCGGAGGTTAGATGCATAGTTTATCTAGAAACTTTTCTCCAATTGTTGCTTTTTCCTAGATGTGTGGCATGCGCGTCATGAGCTCAAACTTATTTATTCGACGCAGAGCTCACTCTTTCACATCAATATTGGAGCTTTGACATCCCATAGCACATCCAGGACTCTTTGACACATCCGGCTCAACTATTTACGGGTAAGTGGTCTCAACTTGTCTTTTTCAACATTTCTGTCATTTTTTGTATTTTCGCTTGTGTGAGTGTTTTTTTATTGATTTATTTGAATTCTTGTTGGTGTTTACATGTATACTAGCTTTAACTAGCACCGTTTCATTTTTCATTGCTATCTCATTGTTGTCGCATGCATGAAACTGTTTTGCATGAACAGTCACCGATTTGGCAACTTGCATCACCCACTTGCATGTTGATCTTTTCACTGAATCTTTCATTTAATGTTTGCATGCACGATCAGTCACTTTTGCTTTCACTTAGTGTCTCCATGTATTCACTTTCAGATTTGCTTTCAGTTGTGCATCGTCCAGTTTGGGCAGCCTTGGCCTGGACTCTGCCTCACCCAGATAGCATTGCACAATCTGGAGAAGGAAGGCTCTGTCTTCCTCTCAAAAAATGTGCATTTATGCCCATGCACTGTCCTCTAGGATTGTTTTTTACATTTCTAAGGGACAGTGACTGCTAACCCAGAAAATTGTGCAATGCAGTCCCTAAGCCTGCAGTCATTGCCAACTGGAATTGCACATTGTGCAATCCCAGTATTCAGTAGTTAGCTTGGATTGCACATTGTGCCAATCCAGCAACCAGTATTTCCTCCCAATCAACCTAGACTTCTTTTTGTGTTGTTCTGGTAGCCAGTCACCTAGCCTCCTAGAAGAAATTGTGCAATCTTTGCCTATCATTCCCCAAGTATGTGTTAAGTCATTCCCCAAATTTGCTTTGGTTTTTGATGACAGATTTCTTGCCATGCATGTTGTTTTGTCTCTAGATCTTTCAGGTATTCATTTGCCTCTTAGCAGTATAGGATCAATGTTCTCCAAGAGAGAAAGATCAAAGGACACTGACGGAAGTGCAATTGGAGTAGCAGTTGAGCAGGTGTCCGCATGTGTACCGATCTATGAAGATACCAAGTTGTTTCTAGACAAGGACATCAAGTTGAAATGTAAATAGGTCAATGAAGCATTTGTAGGAAATTTTGTGGAAGATCTAGAAGACCGTCAGGTGTATGTGAACATTCACAAGTCCGGCTTATACCAGATTGCATGCAGATACCCTGCATTCCCATGCTCGGACATGATACACTGGATCGTCTAGCACACTGATCCTGAGACAATGACTCTAAGCAGTGTCAGTGGGACGAAGCTTTCCACCTTCTGGGCACAGGCTTATGATGATATGTATCAAATGTCGAAGTATGTGACTATCATGGAGACTCCTTTCAGCTTACCCAGCAGTAGTGCCAACTCCAGAGACATTCTAAAGAACTGGGTAAAGGAGATGGCTAGATTCAGGATGACACCCAACCAGATCTATAAGACGAAAATATTGCGGAGGGCGTATCAATACTTGGTCATATTTTCATGTTGACTATGTGGCCAAGAAAGCACGGAAACCTTCCCACAGAGTTGGGTGATCGCGCTAGACCAACTGGCCAAAGAGGGCAAACCATGAAACTGGTTTGGCATGTTGGCTCATCAGTAGAAGGAATAGGTAACGAAGGCTCGATAGTGACTCGAAGGTATGCAAGAAGAGATATACATGTCTTCCTACATCTTAGATGCAATCTTTGCTCGACAGGAGTTCCCGAGCTTTGAGTGGGCATGGTCACTGGCAGAGACTGCTGTGAACACATATTGTAAGTTGTTTTCCGAATGCATCTTCAAAGGAGTAATCACATAGTTATCCGATCATTTTTTCACCCTAGTCTACAAGATTATATTCGAACAGGATCCACCCTGCATGTCGAAGGAAGCAATGGAGGCACTGATAGACATTGTTAATTGGTATACCTTATCGTCTAGCACCTTCATATGAATGTTCAGCACAGAGAAGCCTCCACATGTCCTACCAAAGTTTTCGTTGGACATACTCATCATGCAGGAAGTAGCATATCACATCTCGGTAGGATTGATAACTAGACTGCACTAGAAGAAAAAGGCACCTTGGCCCACTCTTCTGTTGCGGATTGGGTTATACGAGATCTGAAGTTTCAAGCAAGTGGATGTTGAGGTAGAACAGATGAAGAAGTATCCATTTGACCTCCAAAGTTACAATCTATATGACCCACATTGTATTGTGAAAGATCATTGCACGAGAGTACAGTTCAATTGGATCCACGGGGCATGTCATTGGGCGGAGGAGAACCCATGTAGATACTATTACAACTCCTCCAATCTCAATGAATCGGTCGGCTTCGTTGTGGAGTGGTTAGAAAAGCAACGTGAAGCAGCATCCCGGAGAGCACTAGCACCAGCAATAGAGGCAAGCCTACCAGTGCGTGACAAGGGCAAGAGGAAGATTGTCGATAGCATGGAGGAAGAGAAAAGATACAAGTTTCAGTTAGATCCATTGGTAGAGAAAGTAGTTATGGCTATAGAGGTGAAGAGGCAACATCGCAACAAGCGAATCATGTACAGGCAGAGGGATAAGAGAAGAATGGAAGAATCAGTGAAGGAGTTGCATGAGTTGAAGGAGCAAATCCAGAAGGAACAAGAGCTACACAAACAGGAGAGGTAAGTGCAGCAGCAACAAGTACAACAGGGGGTGCAACATGTGCAAACAAATGAAATAGCGCCCGCACAGGTAGTGGATTCATCAGAACAACTAGCATCAGGTAGACAAGGTGAACCATCGTAGGATCAAGACTTCGCTCATGAGATAGAGCAAGCACTTCAATAGTTGGATACAGATATGGAGCAATGGGAATTGGAACAGGACATCGACCTTATGCCTCACCACCAAGAGGTCGACTTACCTACTTCACTGCATCCAGATGACGAGCAAGTCTCAACCAACCGAGGAGGAAATGAGATCCTCTGATATCAGCCGGAAGAAGAGATGCACAACATCTCATTCGACGAGTCTCAACATAGAGTTGTGCAGTCTCATAGAGTATCGACTCTGGATAATCATACATCTCCTGTGCAAGTTGAGGAATGAGTGATCATTTCTAACGTGTACAAACATACAGCAGCCTTGGCCAATGAAACTAGAGTGTATGGAAAAGCCACTAGCTCAAGTGTTCTCTCTCTAATAGTTGAGAATGAGTGAATGGCTAAAGAACTTCAAACGGCCAAGCAAGGAGGAGAGTTGGTGACAGTGTCCGCCCGTGTTGAATTGAAGAAGGCAATAATAGATGAGGTATTGTCCCTTGACACAGTTATGCAAGTGTTGTACTCCAAGTTTGGCACTGTGCATAAGGCAATCGTCCATCTCAACGGATGGCAGCAGCGATGTGCTAGAAGAGCACGTATCTCGACAAACTTGGATGCTACTGTTAATTACATGCAATCATGGATGATGAGATACAGGGGAGCCCTGCTTCACTTTCCTAAGATGATGAAGGCCAGTGCAGTCAAGCTGAAGGCACATATCCGGAGTCAGGTCTGAAACTATGAAGAGCTCCCGCAGCTCATCACCAATATACAGGCTTCCCATGCATGTGTGTTCAAGAGTATGGATGTTGTGGTGCGTGCACATGCGATCCCATCTATTGGGACTCGCACCCAAGAGAAGACAAAGGCACAGGTACGACTAGAGCTTGACTCGTACTTTGACGAGTTAACGCGCATAGCTACCAGCCCATACTTGCCCATCAATGCAGACATCATGCACAAGTATGTTGCTGGCCCAGTTGCATTGAAGACAATGATGTGCGTGCTTACAAACGAGTTGGATATAGGAGCCCAAGCAGTGTACCCACATGTTATGGAGGCAAGAGTTAGGTTCTAGTAAGATGTCACCTTGGAGCACATAGACACGATCAAGGACTACCAATCTTGGCATCAATATGTTATTGTTGATCATCGCGAGGATGTTGAGGAGTTTAACTTACATGGTTGTCTAAGTTAGAGTAATGTCTAGCCATTTTGTCTCACATGGGTACATGTGCATTGTAATGTAACATTAATCCAGATTTAAACAAGAATGCAACAAATTACAGAGATAACCATAAACACAGAGATGCGGTAGAAATAATACTTCATTTCATTAATGTAAAATATTGAAATATGCTTACAAACAACAATGGAAATAAACCAGTTAGGGCTATGGTAGCTTATCTCTGAGAAGATATCTGGTGGATACATGCCTCTGAACTATGTTACAATGAGGCTCGAATGCCTATTTATTGTTTAGAAAAAATGGAAAACCCTAAACATACAAAACCTAACCCTAGAAGATGAAACACCAAATTGTGGGCCCCGTTTGGGTAAATTGGTACATCAACTTCCCGGGGTCATAACTTTGGCATATGATCTTTGTTTGACGCGCATAATATATTGTTAGAAAGATCTATCTGAGAACCACAACACTGGGAAGAGAAACATTAGTCCATGGACCCATGTTACTCCCAATTTTCCCAAAAAACACATCGTTTAGGGCCTCAAAATGGCTCCGGAAGTTCAAAACCCAAAAAACTGCTAAAAATAGTAAATTGTGCTACAATTAAGGAAATTGAAAAGTTGAAAGAAACAATGGTGAGGGTCCAAGTGGACTTGGCAGGTGGCCACCAACATCCACCTGGATCATTCCTCCCCCCTTAGGAAGCAATGGTCCCCATTGCATTGAGTTCCTCCATGAGATGAGCAAACTTCTGTTGAACTTGGTCCCTGGTGAGCCACTTGCCCTGGTGATGAAGTTAACCTACTTTGGAAACTCGATACAATTTTATATTCTGTTGGTGAGTGTGCTTGATCTGTGTGTCCATGATCTAATCAGTTGCAGCTTGTTCCATGCAATCTGGATTTAACTCTGTGGGTGTGAGTTGTTCTGCAATGTCGGATGTGTCTAGCAATGGTGGAAAGTATGGCCGAAGGCAGTCCACATTGAACACTAGGTGCAAGCCAAGGAATGGGGGAATGTTGAACTCAAATGCATTGTCTCCCACAGCCTTGGTAATGGTGTAAGGACCATATTAGAGTGGTCTCAACTTCTGATAGGCTCCGGTAAGGCGTTCCTTTTGCAAATGCAACCAGACTTTGTCGCCCACCTGAAACTTGTGTGGCACCCGATGTTGATCATCTCATTGCTTGTACTTGGCATTTGATTTCTCCATAATGTCATGGACCTTCTGGAAAATATGTTGGATGTGCTCAATGAACCTGGTTGCCTTATTTGTTTTGGACTGGACATGAGTCGAATCTGCGTGAGTAGCTGCAAATGCCATGGCCACATCAATGGGACATAGTGGCTGGAATCCCAAGCCCACCTAAAAAGGGTTGCACCCAGTCAAGCTGTGAAGAGCTTGGTTGTAGTGGTGTTGAACATAGGGGAGGCTCTTGTCTCATGTGCGTGGATGCTTTGAGTTGTACATGTGCAGAATGTGTACAATCATCATGTTGACAACCTCTGTCTGGTCATCAGTTTGAGGATGGAAGGCTATGGACTTAGTGATTTTGGTGTCCAGCATCGACCAGAGACTGGACCAAAATGTACTGAGGAACCTACTATCCCAATCTGAGATGATAGATTGTGGGATCCCAAAGTGTACCCACACTCGTTCAAAGAAGAGTTTAGCAGTGGCTTCTGTTGTGATATTCTTCTTGCAGGCCACCATAATGGTCATCTTCGAGAACCTATCAACGACCACAAAAACACAGTCATCTCCATGCTTAGTGGAAGAAGACCTAACATGTAATCCATGGCTATGGATTCCCAAGGTCTACTAGAGGTAGGCAGCGGGGTATAGAGGCCTTACTTCTTGATGGTCGGTTTGGCAATGGCGTAGGCAGTGCATGATCGGATGTACTTCCCGAAATCCCTTCAAAGATTCAGCCAATAGAAATATTTCTGCAGTACTGCCACCATTTTCTCGACCCCGAAATGCCCAGTAGCCCGACTGTAGTGTGCTTCACAAATCATATTGGCACGCTCGGTTGAAGGAACACAAAGGTGACCTAGGTGGCATAACAGGGAATCCTGGAGGTGAAAATCTGGAACATGTTGACCCTCCAAGAGTGTCTAGTATGTGTGGTCAAATTCTGGGTCACTTTTGCAGAGAAGTGGCCAATCAGAAGTCTCATGCCCACAAGAGTTGAGCACAGTGGTTAACGCCATGATCAGTGATCGACTGAGGCAATCTGCAACATTATTGGTGATTCCCTTCTTATATTTGATATTCAAATGGAACTGTTGCAGGTATGTGGACCACTTCTGATGGTGATCATTCTGCAGTTTCCCTTGGGTCTGTATGAACTGTAAAAGTCAATGTTCTGTGTGGATGACCGTTTTCTTCCCCAAAATGTAATGCTTCCATTATCGGCAGGCCTGCACAATGGAATACATCTCTTTGTCATAAGTGGGATACTTCCGGACTATGTCTAAAAGTGTCTCACTGTGATATGCCACTGGATGCCCGTGTTGAGTAAGGACTGCCCCAATATCATAGTCAGTGGCATCTATCTCGACCTCAAATGATTGTTGCAAATCTGGTAATGCGAGTATTGGTGCTATGCAGAGGTGATCTTTCAACTCTGTGAATGCCTTCTATTGAGATTCAGACCAAAAGAATTTTGCTTTCCCCCCTCCCTTGGTGACTTGACTCAAGGGCCAAGTGGTATGAGAAAATCCCAACACGAACCTGTGGTAGAAGTTGGCAAGACCTAGAAAGCTGCGGAGCTATGTCAAAGTGGTTGGAGATGACTAATTTCGAATGACTTGGATCTTGGTAGGATCCATATGCACCCCCTGTTCATCAATAATGTATCCCAAATATTGAACCTGGGTCATGCCAAAAGTGCATTTCTCCAAATTGGCACATAACTTGTGTTGCCGTAGTGTTTGGAGAACCTGTCGGATGTGGTGGAGGTGCTCTTCCCACCTCTTTCTAAAGATCAGGATGTCATCCTAGTATACCACTACAAATGAGTTGGTGAATGGCCACAAGATGTCATCCATTAGCCTCATGAAGGTTGCAAGAGCATTCGTCAATCCGAAATGCATAACCAACCATTCGAAAAGGCCCTCTTTAGCTTTGAAGGTAGTCTTCCACACATTGGAGGGTTCGATTGGCACCTAGTGATATCCTGACTTCAGATCGGTCTTGCTGAAATATTTTCCCCCCTTCAGTTGGTCCAAGAGGTCGTTAATCTATGGGATCGGGTACCTATTATGAACAGTGATCTTGTTTAGCGCTCAATAGTCAATACAAAGTCTCCAGGTCCCATCCTTCTTTGTACCAACACAATCGGGCTCCCACAGGGTGATGAACTCGAAAAAAAGTGACCTTTCCACAGCAGCTCCTGAATCTGCCTCTTGATTTCATCATTCTCCAAAATGGAGCATCGATAGATTCGTCCATTGGGTAGCAGTGCACCTGGGGTCAAATCGATGGAGTGCTTGACCTAACAGTGTAGAGGAACCCCTGTGAGGGAGGTGAAGATGTCATTATACTCCTCCATGACCTTGTCCATCTATAGTTGTCTTGCGGAGGGGCCCTATCTGGAGGTCGTGCCCAGCGTCTTCTTCTTTCCTTGAGGGTGTATCATCAGGAAAACAAATTTCCTGGTTTTGGAAATGAGATTACTGCATTGTTTTGCAGCAACCAGACAGATGGCGGTAGGCGATGCTACCTTTGTTATCCTGTACAACTTATTTCCAAATGTAACAATAACATCACGAGGCCTTGATTCATACATAGCATGTCACTTCCACAAGTATGGTTGTCCTAATACTACATCACAAACTTCAAGGGGGGCAATGTCACACAATAACTCATTCGTGAAGGGCTTGATGTTGTATGGAAGGTGGCATTGTTGGCTCACACGAAGATCCTGTCCTTGGTGAAGCCAACCAATGGTGTATGATTGTGGATGTGTTGTGGTTCGTAAGCCCAACCGCTTCATGACCTCTGCCGAAATGAGATTATTTTGGCTCCTGCTGTTGTTATAGACATTTTTGGGCACTTCAACCCCAATCATAAATGTCCATAAACTGAGGGCTCCTAAGTCCCTAAAAGTGTTGCTTCACTGCCTAAAGGAACAAGGTCAGCTGATTACATCATCTCCCAGAAGTTCTCCACTGAAGACTGCTCATAATGGTCAAAACTGGACCATACTGAAAGCTCAGTGCAGAGGGTGCGATGCATATCACCTTCCTAGTGTACAAGGTGTG
>APFE031541246.1:30689-42860 GCA_000404065.3 Pinus taeda | reverse complement strand
TAATCATCTATATATGGATCCCTCATCACAGAGATCCAGAGGTTGGAATTTGTATCTTATAGAGAAGTGTTGTTGGTTTTCTGGTGTACATTCATAGTGTTGGGTGATCTAAGCTTTGCTTGAGGTGAAGAAGGGCTTCCTAGCTGGAGGATGATGTTGGGTCAGAACATGTGGTTGTAATCCTCTTGCTACTTTTCATCTTAATAAAGCTATTCTAGTTTTCCTCCATATTCTTGCGTACTTGTCTATATATGTATTTGTATGGTTAACGCACATCTGGTCCTGTGTTATTTATGAATATAGATCTTTGTTTCTTCGATAGTAGTATGTTGCTGTGATTCCACAGGTTCTCTTTGAAGCTGGGCAGACGAAGAAGAAGCGGCAAAACTCTATCAATAAAGAGAGGAAATCAAGCGCAAGACTAAGGTTGGTCTTCTTGGTTCTCCTCTTGTCTATTTTCATAAAGGAAAACAAAATTAGACTTTACTTGTTTGTTTCTAAGATAGCCACCCATCTTAGTGGGAATAGCAACATCTGAGTGGACACTATTCCCGGTAACAAAATGGCAACTCCACTGGGGGGCAACTAGATTGTTTGTTAGCCTATCTATCTTTGTTTCTTTTATAAACTTACAAACAGAGCTTGAAGTCAAGCCAGCTAGCCTTCGAACTGCATTTTTTATACAAATGCAAAGTAGATCAATGCTGCTTCAGTCTATCTCTGGGTCTTGTTTATGAATTAAACAATAGATCTGCAAGCAATCTAATTTCCCTAAGTGGTGGCTCTAGTAACCTCTTTAGATCACCCCTGTGTTTTACATACACTGAACATTACTTACTCGGCCTAAATCCCTGAACTGAATTGCAAACTGTGAGTGAAAACTTGTTTAAAGTTTCACACTGGTACCATTGCACCCTGCCTTCAAGGTAGTCTGTATGCATCGCACTTCCCGAGTGCAGTAGGTGCACTACATACTGGTTTCACTGTGTAACAGGTGTGATGGTCAGGGAGGGTTAACTTTACCCTCAGGCTGTGGTTTTTTCTCACTATTTTCAGTCCTATTCAGGAGTTTTGTTGTCTGTAGTCAGTGTATTTCTGTGAAAGCCCCCTTCTCTTGCATTATTCCACCTCCTTAGTGTAAAGAACTGTAAGTGTTTTTTATGTATTGTGCATCATTTTCAGTTCTCTTTTGCAAAAAGTAGCATAGTCGAACTGTCGTTTCTGGATCTGAAATTGTCGTAGATGTCATTTTCTGTTTTAGAAAACAATCTCATTCTTCTTGATAGTCGATTATATATTTACTATTGCATATGATTCGAATTAGTAGTTTTTAAAGTGTCGAAAAGCAATTTTCATTTCGAAATCGCAAAGTGTCTCTCTTACCTTCACGTCATTTTGAAAAAGAAATTTGTTGAGTATTGTCGCTTTAAAGGTAATTCAGATTTGCACATAGCTTTCTTATCATCATTCATACATTAAGAAGGCTGAAAACAAATCTGGTTGCTAGTGAAAATGCTTCCCCGTCCCAAGTGCTAATGTTGTCAGTTTCGAAGCAACTGAATGATGCTCTAATATCGACAAGGAGTAAAGATTACGGGAATCCACAGATGTTGAACAACAGGGATAATGATCAACCTAGTAGTTCAACAACAGCTTCAACTAAAGTCGTGCCACCCATCATTCCTGAATTAACAATAAAACCGCCAAAGGGAGCAGTACACAAATCGACGTTTAATCCTCGTGCCCGAGCCGCGCAACACTATAATATAGTGGAGGATTTAGCCCAATCGCCCTCTGCGATGTCAACTCTTGAGGTACTGCAAACTTGCCCCTCCCAAAAGCAAGCTTTATTATCATCAATAGGTGGGATTGACCCAATGGATTCCAATCTTGTATCTTTTAATCACAAAGGATACAACCCTCAATTACCAACTCAACTAGCTTTCCTCATTCAAGTGAAAGCCCTCAACAAAATTGTTCATAGAACAATTATTGATGAGGGGGCATCCACATGTATCATGTTGATGAGTTTTTGGAAAACTCTAGGGTCTCCGTCCTTGTCGCGATCATCAACGACATTGAAAGCATTTGATGGACGAACATACACCCCATATGGAATACTAAGTAACTTGCAAGTTGAACTGGGGGGCAAAACAGTAGAAATCGATGTTGAAGTCATCGACGGAAATCTCGATTACAACATCCTACTGGGAAGACCCTGGATATACGCCATGGCAGCTGTTGTGTCGGCCTACTTTAAGAAAATTGCATTTCCTTCCCAAGGAGGAATTACATTCATCGACCAACAAACTTTTCTCCCCAAAAGTTCACAAGTTACGGGAAGCATTCCGATGATCCATGGAAGCCCTAGCATGCTTCACAATATCGGAGTAGGCCTACTAAAAGACCCTACGTTAATGGGAACTTTTACCCTACCGCCTCCTACAAATTTAGCAGAAGTGGCTAATCTAGGAACCTGCAATATGATATCTTCCATTCAAAAGATGTCAAAAAACGATGTTAAAATGGATCATTCACAAGTTTTGCCTCTAACCCCACTGGAAATATTATAGCAATCAATGTTTTCAACATGGGAGGTAAACCTGCATCAATGCTCATCAAGCGTTTGGATAGATAGGTCTAAGGAATATGGCACCCCTTCAGATCCTTGGTTGCAAGTACACTCTACAGACAAAGGAATCATTCAATCAATGATGATTGATGGGGCACCATGGGAAGATTACCACCATCGTTCCCATCTTCTGAACTGGAAAGAAGATAATTCTGGAAACCTACACCATCCTTCAGTATTTGACTTTCTGACAAATACTGTAAATACGGTGGATTCCGAGAGAAACCTATCCAATATCAAAGAGACTACTGCCATAAATATCTCGACAAAAACAGATGTTGTAGAGAATATTCATGTTGGCAAATCTTGTTCTTCCTCAGAACTGGAAATATATAGTGCTCTCTTTCGTGAGTTTAGAGATGTATTTGCTTGGTCATATGATGAAATGCCAGGTATTGACTCGAGCATAGTTGAACACGAAATTAAGATGTATCCAAATGTCAAACCGATACGACAGCGACTGAGGCAGGTGCACCCCAAGAAAGGCGTTTCCATCAAGGCAGAAGTTGAAAAACTCCTCCATGCTAGTTTCATTTACCCCGTTCCTCTAACCGATTGGGTATCGAATATTGTTCCTGTGATGAAAAAACAAGGAATGATTAGAGTGTGCGTCGATTACAAGGATGTAAATCAAACTTGTCCAAAAGACAACTACCCTACACCCTTTATCGACCAGATAATTGATGAATGCGTCGGATGCGAAATCTTTTCATTTATGGATGGATTTTCCGGGTATAATCAAATAAATATCCGCCCACAGGACCAATCAAAGACTACATTCATTTGTCCATTGGGCACATTCGCATATTGCAAGCTACCCTTTGGTTTGAAGAACGCAAGGGCAACTTTTCAGAGAGCAATGAACTATGCTTTCCATGACATCAAAAACATCGTTCAACCTTATCTTGATGATCTCCCAGCTCATTCACGAAAGCGGACCGATCATCCGCGCCATTTGAGAGCGATATTTCTACGTTGCCGACACTACAAGATACGACTCAATCCGCACAAATGTGTTTTTTGTGTCAGTTTTGGTATTTTACTTGGCTTCGTAGTCTCAAAGGATGGAATTCATCTCAACCCTGGCAAGGTTCAGGTAATCATCGATTTGCCTCCACCTTCAAACTTGCTTCAGATTCAAAAACTCCAAGGGAAAGCAAATTTCCTCAGGAGGTTCATTCCAAATTACGTCAAACTAGCTAAAGGTTATACTCGTCTATTGAAAAAGGAAGTACCCTTCGTTTGGGACCAGGTCGCGCAAGCCTCCTTTGATGCTTTAAAGAAATCTCTAATACAAGCGTCATTAATGTATGCTCTTGATTATCAAAAAGACTTTAACTTGTATCTAGCTGTAGCAGATAAGACCATAGCAATGGTTTTAGTTCAAGAAGACAATGGAATTGAACATCTGATATATTATTTAAGCTGAAACTTAAATGATACGGAAATGAGATACTCCTACATTGAAAAGCTCGCCCTCGCAGCTGTTCAAGCGATACAGAGATTTCGACACTACGTCCTCTTCAAGAAAACTACCATTTTATCATATTGCAACCCCATGACTTATATATTGTCACGAAAGTTGCTGGGGGGGGAATATTCAAAATGGATAGCAATTCTACAAGAGTTTGATTTGGAATTCAAAAAATCTAAATCAAAGAAAGCCCTGGTATTCACGGAGTTACTATGAGATCTCCCATCGTCGTCCAACGATGCAACATCTGAAGAAGCAATCATGGATGAAAATTTGTTTCTGATATCTTCAAGCGATCTATGGTATGGAGATATAATCATTTATCTCCAGACACAAACATATAGGTCTAATACCTCACGCTTCGAACAACAACATATTCGATACCAAGAAAAAGACTACGTGATTGTCAGTGATACTCTTTACTGTCGTGGTATCGATACAGTTCTGCGGAGGTGCCTCACCCATGAGGAGGCCGAAAAAGTCTTGAATGACTGTCATTCAGGCGCATGTGGGGGGCATCAATCTGGTTATGCTACGGTGCAAAAACACTTGCGAGCAGGATACTTCTGGCCAACAATGTTCAAATATTGCATAACCGCAGTTAGAAGTTGCCATGCTTGCCAAATTTTCGATAGCAAAACCAGAAAATCACCCGCACCGCTACAACTAGTAGTAGCTGTTGGGCCATTCGCCAAATGGGGCATAGATTTCATGACATGTAACCCCACTCGGTCGGGGGGCATGGGTACATCATAGTCACGGTAGACTATTTTACCAAATGGGCTGAGGCGATGCCTACATTAAACAACAGCGGCGAAACGGCTACCCTTTTCTTTTTTAATCACGTAGTCTCCAGATTCGGCGTTCCAAAGGCCATAGTCATATATCATGGATCACATTTTCGCAATCACGTGATGGTTGAGTTGGCTGCCAAATTAGGACTGTCCCACGACAGCTCTACTCCATACTATCCGCAAGCTAACGGACAAGTTGAGGCAATCAACAAAGTCCTAAAGCGCATGATGCAAAGGATGATTGGAGTCCACAAATGGGATTGGCACCTAATCCTGTACTCGACCTTATGGGAATACCGAACATCGATAGGAAATGAAAGCGGATTCACACCTTTTCAATTGGTGTACGGTCTGGAAGCAATCTTACCGGTTCAATGTGAAATCTCGTCCCTCAAACTCGCAGTCGACCTTCTCCCTGGAACCTCAGAAGAAGAGGCTTGTTTCTTGGAAATAATCCAATTGGATGAAACTCATCATGATGCAGCTTCGGCTAACGAAGCTCATAAGAAGCGAGTCAAAGCACAGTTGGATAAGAATGTCAAACCTCGCGTCTTCTCAGAAGGTGACCTGGTCTTACTTTACGACCAGGAATCCGATAAGTTGTGAGCAGGGAAATTCAAATCGTTATGGATGGGTCCCTATATTGTTAAACGAGTATTAGCAAAAGGATCCTACGAGTTGATGGACTATGATGGGATTCCACTGGCGCAACCTCGCAACGGGTTGTACCTCAAGCGTTACTATGCTTGATTTCGCGTAGTAATCCTCATGCTTTTGTTACATTTTTGTTTTCGCCAAGAGCATTTATTTTGGTTAGGTAATCCACTTTTTGCATTCGTTGCAGATGTCGGACCTGTCGGAATCATTCGTTGGATATGCCGACGGAGCAAGTCGTAGTTCGCGGAACCTGTCTTCTGCGGCATGGGCCATTTTCAATCCCAGTGGCGAGTTAGTAAGTTTCAGAGGAGTGTGTATTGGTTAGTCTACGAACAATATCGCTGAGTATAGTGCATTGATAGAACTCCTTTCTGATGCCATCACACATGGCATATGCGGACTTGTCGTCAAGCTAGACTCACAGCTCGTCATTCTACAACTCACCGGCATCTATTCTATACGAAATCCAGTTATCTATCGCATGTTCCTAAGGGTCAAAATTTTGGAAAGACAGTTCTATTTCATCCAATATCAACATATTTCCAGAAGTTTAAACACATTAACATACTCATTGGCAAATTATGTGTTAGATAGACATTTGCGACATTTATAAAAAGAAGCATCACATCAATATATACAGAAAAATCATGTAACTTAACCAAAATAAAGCTCCGAAAATCAAAAATATATTTCATAACTGTTTATAGTTTGTACATAATGTTCTGTAACCAAGACAAAGTCGGTCAAATGACCCAAAACTCAAAATTCTAGGGGGCATCCTAGTCTAATGATGTTGTTGATAACAAGTCACCGCCTGTGCAATCATGCGTAAAAGCCTAGTCCATTGACTCGGCACTCCAGTAGTATGTTGTTGCAACCGCAGAGGCAGCTCGTCAGTCCTCACATCTGGAATACCAAGGGTAAGACCCTCGATTTGGTCCTATAGTGCTGAAAGAGTCTCGACCACATCAAGGTCACGAAGGATGGCCCTCCCCACAGCCTCTCCTACTGGAGCAGCCGCTGGGTCTCTGTGGCGTACTTCCGGTCGAACTGGTCCAACATCTGCATGAGAACATGAGTTTTAATTAGTCTTGATCAAAAAACATAATAACATTATAAAGAACAATGAACAGAGATATGGTCAGAAGAATTACCCATGGCACCCCACTGCTCGCCAGCCGGCAGCACCAAATCCGGGTCACCTCGGAAATCCATACCAGCATATGGGAACCTGGCATAAACCATCTCCTGACGATCGAACCACTCGAAGAAGGTATCAGAAAAATAAATCTGGGGCTGTCCAGCGTGCCGAGACATGAGGTCAACCCATCTCTGCATCCGTGGTTCAGTCAGTTGAGGTAGGCCAAGTGAAATGTAGTGCGACTGCATCAGTGGGATTCTCTCCAAGGCAAAAGCGATCAAAATAGAACCATAACCAAAGTTCTTGGATCTTCCGCTTTTCACCTTGGTCAATTGTTCTTTCATCACAAAGAGTACTGCATCACACCAATTGAACACCTTCGGTTCAAGGCATTCCAAAGCATACTGCATATAAGACCTGTTCGCTATGTGAAGAGCAGAACTACCAGCCAGTCTAGCAAAAGTGAACAGAATGGTCCGCAAGGGCCGGCCAGTGACATCTCGGATATTGATCTTGTTGTCCGTACTCGGTTGAGATCCCTCTCTGCAGTGCCAGCGAATGTACTCCCTCACGGACTCACCCCCACGGGCAGAGCCTGATAATGATAGAGGGGCACCATGCCTCGATAAACCGGTCACAAAATAGATGTCCATGACTGTCAAGGGGATCGATTTGCCCCTAATCTAGAACACCCGGTTGATAGGATCCCAGGCATTGAGGAAATATTGCAACAAACTAATTTGTTGCCTCATGCTAGAGATACGGAAAAACTTCAACAAGCCACAGTCCCGCAATGCAGCTACTGTGCCTGGATCATGTAAAGCAATAGCGTCCTCTTCTTCACGCTCATGTTCTCGCCATGTAACAACCATTTTGCTCTGATGAATCTCTGAAAAACAAACAAAAGGAGAGTCAGGATCTTCATTTGGTAAAAAACGGGCAAAAATCCATGAGGAAACTGTGCAAAAACTTTCCTCCCTGCGCCCATTGCACCCCAGTAAGTGTACTGGGAGTGATGCATACTGACTAGTCAGTGGGAAGATCAGTATGCATCACACCTTTCGATTAAGGAAGGGCGCGATGGTCCCAGGGCGAGTTCTTCAAACCCCAGAGGTTCAGCAGAACAAGGAAACAAGCTCAGAATCCAAAATGAAAGACATGCAATTGAACAGCACAAGTTTAGCTCCTACCTAGTCCAAACGGCGTCGAGAATCGTCCACAGAATCTCCCGGAATCCACTGGTGAAAATCAGGGGGAAAAGCACCTCCAGAGCTCCAACAAACCAAATTCACATGAAATGGTAAAATGAGAGGTAAAAGTCACTTTTAATTTACCATGCACGTAATTCAAGTAAAATACTAGTGTTCTTAACTCATTTATCAGGCATATGTTTTCATTTCTAATCAGTTTGATGAAGCAAATGAACAGGTAGTACAATCTTTGAAAGAACAAAATGCTAATGGTGAATCAAAGACTCAATGACCATCATGGCGAGCAATGTTACTGCAGGGTTCAATCTCGTTAAAAAATAAGCCCTCTATGAGCAGTTTTAGCGCATAGTTCAAACTCATTAAAAAATAAACATAAGTGATGAGCAAATGTTTCCCCCATCGTTTAAGCTCATTAAAAAATGAACTGGTAAATAACCATTGTGAATGCCTTATCGCCAGCTTTTGAGCCTTGGTCATGTTCTCGCCATCACCTCCACTCTGTTTTTAGCCGATCATTCACCCCCATATGATTTTTTACCCCTTCGAGGAACATCTACAAAGAGTGATTCTATTAGCCATCCTTGTGACACTGCCATAATTGGAAAATTCCAAATCTGACTTGGAATCAGTTGTTACCCGAAACCATCACTCGTTACTCGAAAATGAGTCTTCTTTAAGCTCTTTTCACCTGACTCGTAAAATATTGAAAGATTGTTGAGCGATTGGCCTCTCCAGCTCATTAAAGTCATTAGAAGTGTTATCCCTCATCTAGATTTTAATCTTTTTGGACCTGAGGGATTATTACACAAAAATATCGAGCGCTTATCTTGTTCGGCTCGTTAAAACTATTGAAAATTCATCCCTTTTGTATTATTTTACGCTTTTTTGGACTTAAGGGATTACATGACGAAAAAGAATCGTTGGAGTATCCTTTCCATTTCTTTCAGACTCTCTAAAATTGAAAGGGACTTAGTTATCTTTGTCGTTAAACTCATTAAAACCGAATAGCATCAAATTCACCCAAATGGACGAGAACGAGTTTCACTGTCGCTAGGCTCGCTAAAATATAGCGACAGGTTCGCCTGAAGGGCGGATTATAGAACAATCATATGTTATCCTCCTCAAACTTGACAAAAATAAAGAGGTACTAGTCAGCAATGACTGGGGAAAATTGGGAAGAAAACTTGAAGAAACTTTATTGGTAGCAAGTCGCTCTTGAACATGACACTTTCCTTCCACATCCATGCCAGGTTGTGTTGTTCCATTCACTGGTCATCACCATTGGTCCATCGCACCATCCATATTTGGGGTTAACGCTACCAATCCATCGTCAGTGTCACCGATATGTTCAAGAGAAGTCATTCAGGCAATTCACTTGTGTCTCACCCACTGCAATACATTCATGCTCCATTCCTTCATGACCACCACCTTGAACCCTGTATCCTCAAATTGTTTTCACCTCCAAAATCATTTGCTTCGTTCCATGTTGTTGATGTGGGATTCATTAAGGCCCTCCGGCGACGAGTCACTTCTTGTCAACATCAGCTCATTATCCAAGAAGTTGACTTAGGAACAACCCTTTTAGTACTTTGAAGCTTGCATGCCTCAATGGAAAGTTTCTCACTTTCGACGACAGGTTTACATCAATGGCCTTCAACCGAGAGATTTTATGTGGTGTTCGACGCCAAGTCCTTTTCACACCACGTGAATTGTACTGTAGTACCTTGAGGGTCATTGTCATTATTGGTGATTCCCCTCGCGCCTGTTAATAGCTTACATCATTGGCTGGTAATCAAGCGATGTCTTTCCATGTTCGACTCCAGAAAATTTTTCACATGGATCGACTTGTACTCCGGGTGAAGATTGAACAAGTTTTGAAGACCCTAGATCTAGTTTCATCCATCCGGGCTGCGATATATTCAGGCATATAAAGACATCTTTTCCGAACAGATGATCATCCAAATCAAAGGATGATGAGTCCATATCATCAGTCTGTCACACAGATGATTGTCTGTCCTATGTACATGAAAATGAATTTTATAAAGCTGAGCATGGGAATGCCCGCCTCAGCTAGATCATGAAAAAATGTTGTCAAAATAATGTATTGTATTTATCTTATTACAGGTCGCCTCCTAGCTCGGAAAAACTTCGGATCCTCATAGTAAAGAATTTCACCCAACATCACAAAGATTAACGACCTCATGCTTTAGGGGGAAACTGTTATAGACATTTTTGGGCACTTCAACCCCAATCATAAACGTCCATAAACTGAGGGCTCCTAAGTCCCTAAGAGTGTGGCTTCACTGACTAAAGGAACAAGGTCAACTGATTACATCATCTCCTAGAAGTTCTCCACTGAAAACTGCTCATAAATGGTCAAAACTGGACCATACTGAAAGCCCAGTGCAAAGGGTGCGATGCATATCACCTTCCCAGTGTACAAGGTGCGATGCATATTGAATTTCTCCTTTGTAGGGCGCGATGGTCAGGAATGGACAAATGGAAGGGACAAAATGCGAGGTGGAAGATCATGGAATCTTCCAGAAGCTTCCCCTCTAACACTTGCCTCTCTATTTTCAACCAGGGATGAGTAAGAGATCATCATTCTCCAAGTGGAAGCAGGAACTATCAGATAGAAGACACTAATCAAGACCCCAGAAGATGACTCACCTCCCTATAATCATCTATATATGGATCCCTCATCACAGAGATCCAGAGGCTGGAATTTTGTATCTTATACAGAAGTGTTGTTGGTTTTCTGGTGTACATTCATAGTGGTTGGGTGATCTAGCTTGCTTGAGGTGAAGAAGGACTTCTTAGATGGAGGATGATGCTGGGTCAGAGCACATGGTTGTAATCTTCTTGCTACTTTTCATCTGAATAAAGCTATTCTTGTTTCCTTCCATATTCTTGTGTACTTGTTTATATATGCATGTATATGGTTAACACACATTTGATCTTGTATTATTTATGAATTTAGATCCTTGTTTCTTGCATAGTAGTATGTTGTTGAGATTCCACAGGTTCTTTTGAAGCTGGGCAGACAAAGAAGAAGCAGCGAAGCTCTATCAAGAAGGAGAGGAAATCAAGCGCAAGACTCAGGTTGGTCTTCTTGTTCCTCCTCTTGTCTATTTTCATAAAAGGAAACAACAGTAGACTTTGATTGTTTGTTTCTAAGATAGCCACCCATCTTAGTGGGAATAGTAGCATCCGAGTGGACACTATTCCCGGATAACAAAATGGCGACTCCACTAGGGAGCAACTAGATTACTTGTTAGAGTATCTATCCTTGTTTCTTTTATAAACATACAGACAGAGCCTGAAGTCAAGCCAGCTAGCCTTCGAACTGCATTTGTCATACAAATGCAAAGTAGATCAATGCTGGTTCAGTCTATCTCCGTGTTTTGTTTATGAATTAAACAATAGATCTGCAAGCAATCTAATTGCCCTAAGTGGTGGCTCTAGTATCCTCTTAGATCACCCCTGTGTTTTACATACACTGATCTTTACTTATTCAGCCTAAACACCTGAACTAGATTGCAAGCTGCGAGTGAAATCCCGTTCAAGTCTCGCACTGCTACCATCGCACCCTGCCTTCAAGGCAGTCTATATGCATCGCACTTCCCGAGTGTAGTAGGTGCACTGCATACTGAGTTCACTGTGTAATAGGTAGGATGGTCAGGGAGGGTTAACTTTACCCTCCGAATGTGTATTTTTCTCACTATTTTTAGTCTTATTCAATAGTTTTTCTATCTGTAGTCAGTGTACTTCTGTGAAACCCCCTTCTCTTGCATTATTCCACCTCCTTAGTGCAAAGAACTATAAGTGTTTTTATGTATTGTGCGTCGGTTTTAGTTCTCTTTTGCAAAAAGTAGCATAGTCGAACTGTCGTCTCTAGATCTGAAAGTGTCGTAGCTGTCATTTTTAGTTTTAGAAAACAATCCCATTGTTATGGATAGTCGATTATATAGTTACTGTTGCATAGGATTTGAATTATTAGTTTTAATGTGTCGAAAAGCAATTTCCATTTCAAAATCGCAAAGTGTCTCTCTTGCTTTCACTTCGTTTTGAAAAAAGAATTTTGTTGAGTACTGTCGCTTTAAAAGTAATTCAGTTTTGCACATAGCTTTCTTAACGCCATTCACACATTAAAAGAGCTAAAAACAAATACATGCATGTGCATTTGCATTTTGATTGCTTGGCTTGATTTAGGACTGTGCATTTAGCGTGTGCTCTGTGCTCTGTGAAGAAAAGATTCTTGA
>APFE031541246.1:18558-30679 GCA_000404065.3 Pinus taeda | reverse complement strand
GGTCAGAACATATGGTTGTAATCCTCTTGCTACTTTTCATCTTAATAAAGCTATTCTAGTTTTCCTCCATATTCTTATGTACTTGTCTATATATGCATTTGTATGGTTAACGCACATCTGGTCCTATGTTATTTATGAATATAGATCTTTGTTTCTTCGATAGTAGTATGTTGTTGCAATTCCATAGGTTCTCTTTGAAGCTGGGCAGACGAAGAAGAAGCGGTGAAACTCTATCAAGAAAGAGAGGAAATCAAGCGCAAGACTAAGGTTGGTCTTCTTGGTTCTCCTCTTGTCTATTTTCATAAAGGAAACGAAAGTAGACTTTACTTGTTTGTTTCTAAGGTAGCCATCCATCTTAGTGGGAATAGCAGCATCCGAGTGGACACTATTCCCGGTAACAGCTACCGACAATGAACTATAACAGGAAGCCCTTTACCCATATCTGGGAGTGGAAGAGATGTTCCTCCTCCTCTGGATCTTTGGGTTCCTCCTTCTGTACCTTCGTGGTGGAAACGATGGTGTTGGGCTCCACATCAATAATCTGCTTCCTTTTGTCATTCCCCTTGTCGGGTTCTGACTCAGAGTCTGAACATGCATCTGATTCTAAAACCTTTAGCTCGGCCACCAGTGACTGCTTGGCCCGACACTCACTTGTGTTGTGAGTGGAGCTCTTATGGAACTCACACCACTTTCCCGTGTCCTTTTTCGGCTTCACGGCGCTGTTCTTTGCCTGCATCTTTGGCGGGTTGTCTTGGGCCATCCCACCTTGGCTTTGTCCTTTGTTCTACGGTTTGGGGGCACCTTTCCCTTGCTTTGGATTCATAGATCCAAACTCTCACTTCTTCTATTTAAAATTTTGCTCGACCCTGACGGCATATCAGTATGTCGTGCTGAGCAAGGGGGTGTTCAGAAATTCTATTTCTTCCTGGATGTACTTGTGTAGGCAGTCGTGGTATTTTAATACCAAATGCTACTTCGAATCCTTGATACCAAACTTTGTGCGAAGGGTATGGAAAATATTGGTAAACTCTGGCATGTCTTCGTCCCTTCCCTGCCACAGCGTAGTCCACTTTATGTATTGATCCTCATAGCTTCCGACAAGGTAGTACTGCTCCTTGATGGCATCCCAGAATGAATCCCAAGTGGGTGCAACTGAAAATAGTGAGCCTGTACTTTCATCCTTCAACTCATAGTAGGTTTCCCACCAGTCCTTGATGTGGGGGGCTGCTTTGAGAAGAGCGAAAGTAATCTTTTCCTGACTGGAAAAATCATGAACAGAAAAATAACCTTCTAGCAAATTTAACCATTTATCAACGACATCTGCGTCTATCTGACCCTCGAATATGGGGATTTCAAAATTAACTTGTACCTTAAATGGTGTGGTGTTTCTAGAGTAACCACTGGAAGCTGATGCATCGCCCCTGGGTAGCTACTGAAGGATCTAGGAAAAGTTGTCCATCATCGCATTCCTTTGTCATTTTAGGGATTCTTCGAGCAATATTTTGATAAGATCTCCTGCCCCCTCATCTTTCTTTTCATCCACCATGGGAGGCCATCGGGATTTGCGAGGCTAGTCTTACAAAGGTTCGACCAGTTCAAGCCCTAACTCCTTATATCCCGACCTCGTTGGGGACATGCAAAGAAAAATAGAGAAAAAGCAGACCCCTCTGATACCAATAATCCGGATTTAAACAAGAACGCAAAAAATTACAGAGATAACCATAAACACAGAGATGCAACAGAAATAATACTTCATTTCATTAATGTAAAATACTGAAATATGCTTACAAACAACAATGGAAATAAACCAGCTAAGGTTATGGTAGCTTATCTCTAAGAAGAGATGTGATGGCTTCATGCCTCTGAACTATGTTACAATGAGCCTCGAAGGCCTATTTATTGTTGAGAAACAATGGAAAACTCTAAACATCCAAAAACCTAACCCTAAAAGATGAAATGCCAAATTGTGGGCCCCGTTTGGGTAAATTGGTACATCAACTTCCCGGGATCATAACTTTGGCATATGATCACCGTTTGACGCAATAATATCTCATTAGAAAGATCTATCCGAGAACTACAACTTTGGGAAGAGAAACATCAGTCCATGGATGCATGTTGCTCCTAGTTTTCCCAAAAAACGTCGTTTAGGGCCTCAAAATAGCTCTGGAAGTTCAAGACCCGAAAAATTGCTAAAAATAGTAAATTGTGCTACAATTAAGGAAACCAAAAAGCTGAAAGAAACAATGGTGGGGGTCCAAGTGGACTTGACAGGTGGCCACCAATATCCACCTGGATCAGACATCATGTCAAGTGATGATAGTTGGATGTAACAGTCATAAAGTAAATGAAGAGTCATGGGGGTAGCTGAACAGTCACAAAGGGGAATGTCAAGACTCACCCCACCCTTTGCTATAAATAGTCCCTCATAACTCATTGTATAGGCTTTTGGTCAACCAAGCTTCCAATAAGACTATCTTGGAGAGAGCGTGGATAGTATGTAATGAGCCTTGGCTTCTCCACTGCACAGAGCTAGTACATCTCTTTAGAGGAGCAAGCGGTTATGGCTGTAACATTCCGCTATTAAAACTAGTGATTGGACATGGATGTATTGTATGACTGCAACTTACACTTCTTAATATAACAAGAGCAAGCACATTTCATGCATATGTTGTATTTTATTCTATTCTACCTGGTTTACTCTAAATGATATATGTATTGGTTTGCTTATGCATGCATGTATATCTATCTATCTATGTATGTATGAATATTTCTGAAATGTGATGTTGGTTTGGCCATCACTTTGGATTGTTTGCTAACTTGCATTCCATGTTGTGATGTATCTTTGCTCATTTTTTCCCTTCTTAATTGTTGGCTATCACAGGTTTCCAAGAGGCGCACTCATCTCAACCCCTGTGTGTTAGAACCTCTCATGCACCTTCCTTGGCTCGCCGCAACTGTCACACCCTTGCTACCAACAGAGTTATCTTACTTGCCTCTGTTTGAAATTGTGGTCAAGGCATTACTATACGACCCACTGTTGGGACTCCTACACCAAACGGTCTGAGGTCTAATTGGGACTTCTTACCGGGGAGATCCCCTGACATGTTGGCAGGTCCAGCACCATCAACACCTTGGCAGTAGTATCATTTTATCTAAATATGATCAATAACTCAACACTATACTTTACCAACACAATCACTATGTCAATCATGTTCTTCTCTTCTTTGGAACATACTCCCCCTAAACATGGATTGGCACAGAAAACAACTCCATGATTGTTGTATAATGACTTTTATCATTGTCATTACCTTCTTGCCACATACAAGATGGCCATAAATTGGACCAATGAACCAAAGACCAAATGGCGTACATGAAATACAGAGTTTTATCATGAATGAAAAGGTAATACCAACAACCTATACATAGCTACAATTAGACTCAAGACTATCTCTCCCATGGATGCTTAAAATTGAGACCATCTTATCATCAGCCAAACAAAAAAGGCAACATTGTTATAGGGCTGTAATATTGCATACACGTGTGCTTAAATGGTAGATTCATTGTTATGAAATCAACTGACAAACTAGAAGAACAGATAGATCAACGACTTAAAAATTAGCCTCTTTGAGGGGGAAGCCTCGTTTACATTACATAAATGAACAATTCTTGGATGATACAAATTATCATACCTCCTTTATATATATAGGAATCTAAGGGGTCACAATATAATGAGAGCCTACATTACAATAATAATGTAAGGGCATAACAATAACAATAATGGACTTCTGTGGGGCACAACAATAACAATAGGGGGCTACACTAACAATAACAATAAGGGGGATACACTAGTATTATAGGAACCTAACATGCCTCTCCCCTTCAAAAAAGAATTTTCCTCAACACTTGAGTAGTTCTAGACATTTCTATATAATTCATCCTCCCATGTGGAATCTTCAACGGATAAGTTCTTCCACTTACTGAGAAACTCTGAAATTAATCTATTTCGTAGTCGTTGGGTTCTTGTTTCCGTGACTGTTTAAGGCTCAAAAATTATTTTTTCTTCTCTTTCAAGTTGTTGCAACACTATTTTGTATGCTTGTCTACTCGGGAAGATGCAGGTAGCTCCAATTTGTATGCCATAGTACCAATATTTTGCAACACCTTGTAAGGACCATAGTACTTGGGTGATAATTTATTATCCTTCTTAGCTTTCTTAAGGGACATTTTTTTGTATGGTTATAGCTGTAAAAATACCCATTCGGCTACATCAAAACTTCTTTCACTATGATGCTAATATGTCTGTTGTTTCATTCCATTCTGCGCCAAAGTGAGGTTATCCTTTAAGAGTTGGAAAATTTGTTGTTGATGCTTAATGTGATCTTCCATTACTTGAACCTTAGATTTTTTTTATTAAAGATGATATGATGGATGGTGTATTGTATCCATAAAGTGCCATAATGGGGTCATTTTTGTTGCAGTATGGAAGGAAGTGTTATACCACCATTCAGCTAGAGGTAACCACTTGACCCATCGTGTTTGTTTATCATATTCAAAGCAATGAATATATTCTTATAAACATGTTTTCACTATCTCAGTTTACTATGAGATTGAGGATGATAAGCTGAGCTATGTGCTAAATGAATACCAAGACAACAATAATTTCATCCAAAAAATTCCAATGAAAATGGGATCTATGTCACTTACAATACTATTTGGGTTTCCATGTAACTTTTGAATTGTTTCCATAAATGCAGTAGCAACACTATTGGCTTTAAAAAGATGAGATAATGCACAAAAGTGTGCATACTTAGTAAGTCTATCAACTACCACCATGATGACACTCTTTCCTTCAAACTTGGGAAAACCTATGATAAAATCCATTGCGACCTCCTCCCAACACTGACTTGGAATGGCTAAAGGTTGTAATAGAGCCAGGGTCTTAATTGTCTCAACTTTATTTTGTTGGCAAGCCAAACATTCTGCCACAAACTTCTTAATATCGTATTTAAGCCCATCCCAAAAAAATTCCTTCTTGACCCCATGGTAAGTTTTTAAAAATCCTGAGTGCCCTCCAAAGGGGGAGGTGTGCAATTCCAAAAGAATATTTTGTTTGAGTTGGGAATTCTTACAAAGATATAAGTGATCTTTGTACCATAATGAACCATTTTTCCAACTAAATGTATCAGATGTACTGGGATCTTATTGCAACTTTTGAATGAGTGTCCACACTTCTTTTCCATTCTTCCATTCTTCCCTTGTTTTGGTTATCCAATCAGGTTGGATAATAGAAATGGCACAAAGTAATGCTTCCACATCCCCATCCTTACTTGAGATTGAATCTCCAACAACATTTTACTTCCCTTTTTTATAGATGATATCAAATTCATAACCCAACATCTTTGTGACCCATTTTTGCTACTCTTTTGAAGATTATATTTGTTCCAAAAAACATTTAGGATTGTCATGATCTATTTTTACCTTGAAGTGTCTTCCCATTAGGTAAGGTCATCATTGCTTTAGTGAATGTAGTATTGCCAAAATTTCCTTCTCATAAATAGGTTTATGTAAATACTTTCCCTTGATTGGATGACTTTCAAAAGCAATGGGCCTTCTTTCTTGCATTAAAAACAACACCAATTCCATTTCCTGAGGCATCAGATTCCACAATAAAGGTTTTTGTGAAGTCTAGCGTAGCTAAGACTGATGCTTGGCACATTGCCTCTTTAAAATGTTCAAAGGCCTTAGTTGCTTCTAGAGTCCAAGAAACTGCACCTTTATTTAGTAATGTTGTTAGAGGTGTTGCCATTCTCCCATGATTCTTAACAAACTTGCGATAATGCCCTTTCAAGCCGAGAAATCCTTGAAGATGCTTTATGGTTGTGGGATTTTCCATTCCTTAATGGATTTGATTTTTTTAATGTCTAGCTTAACACTCTCATGACATAGAATATGACCCAAATGTTTCACATTCTGTACTCCAAAGAAACATTTGGAGGTTTTTTCATATAATTGTTTCTCCTCCAATAGTCTAAGCACCCTGTCAACATGTTGAACATGATCTTTCCAAGACTTGTTGTAGATTAGTATATCATCAAAAAAGACAAACACAAATTTTCTAAGGAAGGGTTTGAAAATGGAATTCATCAAACCCTAAAATGTGGAAGGTTCATTAGTAAAGCCAAAAGGCATGATCAAAAATTCATAATGACCCTCATGATTTCTGAATGTTTTTTTCCGAAATATCTTCATTATTCATTTTAATTTGATGATATCTTGAAAGAAGATCCGACTCTATGAAGTAATTTCTCCATGTAATTAATCCAACAATTCATCAATGACAAGAACCAGAAATTTATCTTTAATAGTGAACTTGTTGAGCTCTTTATAATCTGGACACATACGCCATGATCCATCCCTCTTGTGTACCAATACTACTGGAGCAAAGAAATAACTTTGACTGGGTTGAATTATACTAGCCTCTAGCATTTCTACAACCATACATTCAATTTCACTTTTTTGGGCATAGGGATATTTGTAAGGCCTCATGTTTGGAGGAATACTTCCTGGAAGAAAATGAATAGAATTATCATGATCATGAATAGGTGGGAGGCCTTCGTGAGTCTCAAATACCTTGGAATGATTGTCCAAGAATTGTTGGAGATTTGGAGAAATATATGATTTTGACTTTTGAACCTATATTGAGCATAATTGAGCAATTACACCCCATTGTTCTTTCTTCAGAAGCTTTGTCATGGCATTAGAGTTGGTTATCTTTCCTAGTTTCCCTGTGATACCCCTTAATTAAACTTCATTTCCTTCCCAAAATAGATTCAAGAAAATTTCTTGAAAATTAAAATATAGTGTCCCCAAAGATTGTAAACATTAGACTTGTAGTACAACATCAGCACCTCCCATTGGAACGGAAAGAATTGGACTATTCAACACATATTACCCCATGGTTAGCTTGATATTGTGGCACTTTCCATAGGAATTTATAGTTCCTCCATTTGCAACCATCACTTGACACTCTGGTGTTGGATATAGGAAGAAATCCAATTATGTAGCTATCTTGTAATGAGTAAAATTATGGGTACTACTCGAATCAATTAGCATTGTTACCTTTTTCTTATTGATATATCCTTATATCTTGGAGTTTGAGGAGTGGTAATTATTGCCAATGTGTTACAATATATGGTCAGATTCACTTATTCTTTCTTTGGGGTTGTTTCCTGGTGTAGATCCTCTTCTTTTGATGTTTCTTGTTCCTTTTCTTCCTCCTCTTCACAATCTATGTAAAATAATTTATTCTCAACAAACTTATGACCTTTAGTATATTTTCTATCACAACTGTGACAAAGCCCTTTTGCTCTTTTTTCCTTCAATTGTTGTGGTTTCAACCTTGTAGGTTATGGAAGACTAGGAGTAGCAACACTTCCATATTTATAGTTGTGACCGGTAGACTTCATTATTTCCATAATTTTTCTTTCAACTTTTCTTGCTACCTTGAATGCCTTCTCCAATGAATTAGGTTCCCAAAGGTGAACCTCATGTTGGATGTTATCCTTTAAATTCCCTATGAAGTCATCAATCATATGCTCCTCTATAATATCAGCTACCCTAATATTAAATTTTTGGAAGTCCTCAATGTGCTCCTCCATTGAACCCTTTTGTTTGAGATTTAGCAATTGGCTAAAGAAGATGTTTCTCTTTATATCCTCATAATGTGCTATCATTTCCACCGTAAAAATTGACCAAGTGACAAGTGGTTTACGAGAACAAATCCACTGATACCATACAAACTGATTGGGTTCTAAATACAAAGATGCAATGTGTACCTTCTGTGTATGTTTCACATGATGGAGATCAAAATATTGCTCCATATGTAGTATCCATAATACCATATCCTTGTCATAAAACTTCCTCATATCGATCTTTGGAATGTGGTGGGTCTTAAACCCAACATTGGAGTCTCTAAAATCATAATTCCTATTCCTTTTCTCCTCATTATTATTTTCATGGAATACCTTGTTACCACTAGGAAGCCTTTCTTACAACAACTTTCTCAAACCTTCCATGTCTACTTTTAAACCATTCATGTTGCATTTTATTTCTATTTTTAAACCATCCATGTCACCTTTTATTTTTGATTTTAAACCATACATGTCCTCTTTTAAGCCATCCATGTCCCCTTTTAATCCATCCATGTCCTCGTTTAGTTCACCTTTGGTTGCTCTTTGTGAGAGCGAAATTTGGTGCACTTGGTCCCATAATTTTGATATATCACGTTACGATTTTTCCTCTTCATGCGTCATAATAGAGCTTTCTAAGGGCTTAATGAGTGTAGAATTCTTTTGTTTGGGAGGAATTTTAGAACCAAATACTGACATATCTGCTTCAATATGCCCTTGGAATCACTTCAAATTGATTTTTCAAACAAAAGCTATGCAATTTTTAAAAAAATACACATGTTTTTCTTACTTTTAGGAGCTTGATCTTGAAACAGTTGTAACTATGCAATTTAGGCTCGCCAAGATCTAAAATGTCATCCTGCACTAGACCTCTGAGTCTTCTTTCCAACCCCATAAGTCATACCAATATTGTATTCTTCAAGAAAGAGTTAATCCCAATCTCTGACAATGATCTAATTATAGATTGGTTCAATAGAGTGAACTTGTAGAAAATTCCACATGTCGCTGTTTAGAACGTCAGAGCTGAAAATGATACAAAAAAAAACCTTAAAATCTATGCACTTTCAATCAATTTTTACGAAATTAAAATATGATTCTTGGAGAGAAAGTTATGGTGATTTTCCCTAGGTCACATCTTTGAGATTAAATTTTGGAGCTTGCAAAAACCCTAACTTCTTCAGACCATATCTTAGAAACTATAGCAAACCAATATCTTAAATTTTTACACAAATTCCCCAAGATTTTAGCTCCAAGTGGTTGAAAATTTAGTTTCTGAAGCCTCGTAGAACAAAATTTATAGAAAAAATTCCAAGATGACTTGTTTGAAGCAATGAAACCCTAGAATTCAAAGCTCTAATACCAAATGTTATGCAACCAGCTCACAAAATAGAAGAAAATATAGATCAACGACTTAAAAATTAGCCTATTTGAACCCTCCTTTAAATTACATAAAATAACAATTCTTGTATGATACAAATGATAAGACCTCATTTGTATATATAGGAGTCTAAGAGGTCACAATATAATCAGAGCCTACATAAAAATAATAATGTAAGGGCACAACAATAACAATAGTGGGCATCTATGGGACACAACAATAACAATATGGGGGATACATGGGCACAACAACAACAATAATGGGCATCTATGGGGCACAACAATAAAAATATGGGGGATACATGGGCACAATAATAACAATAGGGGGCTACACTAACAATAAAAATAAGGGTGATACACTAGTATTATAGGCACCTAACATTCATATGGCCCATTACAATGCATGTTGGAGTTAAGACTCTCACCAACTCAACTTATACAGTTAATGTTCTCAGACTCAAACCCTCATGTCAACTCACATATACAAAATAATATTGACCACCACTATCTCAACAATGGGAAAGACCTGACAATAACATTACATGGTTTAATAAAATACAAGGCATGAATATAAATTTCTGTAGCATAAGGTTCATACAATAACATTAGTCCTTCAACATCAAGTACATGATAATGTGTTGACTCCCAAGTTCATTCATTTCGTTTTCATTGATATGCATGTATAAAACATAGATATATAAAATGTTACATCACTCTTAAATATGTGCTTAGTTTTTCCCTGCAATCACAAATATGTCAACATACAAGACAACTTCTCAAACTTTGCTCAAGCACTGCCATTGCATAAGAATTTAGCCATTAATCTCTTTTCACAGATAACCAGCAGTAGTCCAATCACACTCAGTCTCCTAACACTAGCAATATTTGTTCATTCACATTTTCAAACACCAAATCACACTGCCATATCCATTCTTCAACCATCATTCCATCGCACCTCTTCTGGAAAATGTGCATGGTATATGCACTATGCAACCAAATTCCCTCAGTTTCTATGACTCTTTGCGCACATAATTAAGGTTCTTCATACACAATATTATAAAACTCAACATCAGAGTATACCTAACCATAAACCATATAGCGTGCATGCAATATTGTCCTAGGATGCTCATTCAGCTAGATGTATGTATAGATCCCTACAAAAATTCTCATGGCACAAAATTTCAATATATTAATCTCAAACTAATACTTCAATTTCAATGGAAACTCTATTGTGCATACAAAATAATGAGTATTTAGATTATGTATTTAAACTTATCTAGATCTAATGTGTCTATTGACTATTATGTGGTGCCCATATGTCTAAGAGACCATGAGCAATTAGATGTGCACTCAAAATAACATAAATAGATTAGTGGTGCATATAAATAGGCAAAACCATCAACCATTAAAATATAGTGCACATACACAACCTGCCACTAAAACTCCATGTGTATTGGCTCTCACCCTCTATAGAGGATGTGTACTAATACCAAACACTCCTCAGCAAAACACATTCCATTTTTTAATGCCCAACACACTTCCTTTCATGTGCACTCTGCCTCTGACCCACAGATCAATCTATTCACATAATTATTCAATAGTTATAGGAATGATTGCTTGGATTTATTTAACACTAGGAATTTCACATCATAAATCTGAGGTAACTTCTCTTATGATTGTTTTTTCCATGAGTACCGCACTCCCTCTACTATTTGAACTCTTCTACTGACTCAACTCACTAAATATTTCTTTGATCATGTCCATTATGTGTATTCCCTTATTGCATACACTGAAAACGCTCGTATTGTATCAAGTTCTCACTCGATCTCCATACAAATCCAAATGCACACCTTCAAAATCTTCAATTGTACTGCTCCAGTCGTGCAAGCTTGATACAAGACAATTAATACACTTTTTCTCACCCTCTGACCCTTTACTCATGAGCACAAGACATTCTCCCTCCTATGCACTATATTAAATTTTTTTTATTTTCATCAAATTGTCCATACATGCCATCCTCCATATTCACCATCAAATCACTCTACTAACTACTCTTGACCCATGAGATGCGTACACTTCTCCAACCATACGCACAGTGTTTTCCAATTCAATCTCTCAATATCGCTAGGGATGCCAAATGCATTTTTTGTTTAACCCATGCACTGGGTAGATCCATTCCACCTTTGACCATATCAAAGCATTTTTTTGGACCAATCACATTCTAGATCGTTAATTTGTGCATTTACATTTTCTTTTCAACCAAATTAGCGCACTTATGGTCTATCATAAACTCAACAATTAATGTGTGCAAACCTTTAAAGAAGATGTCAATCCTTACTAATGTGAACAAAACAGCTTATTAATTCGATCCATTAATGCATTCTCATTAGTTGTGGACCAATTCAAATTGAACTTTGAAAGACCAAATCAAAAAACATTTAACACCATATCGACCTTGATTAAATCAATTCGTTGGTTTTATGACCAATTCAACAATTATTAACCATATATGTGTTACGTGGACCATACCAATGCATATTAGTTAACTCTATTACACATAACTGGAGGATTTGGACCAAATCTATGCCACGATCAACCACCAAGACCAGATCACGACAAGAAATGAATGTGTTCCTCTCCATTTGATGACTAGGTTGATTCATGACCATCTCAAATGAATCAATGCATTCATAAGACAAACTCCATAACACTCCAACAAGGAAATGAAATTGTAGAGCACTTATACTCTTTCCACATAATTTCTTAGGAAAAAAGGAAATTATGACAAATGTGTTGAGATTGCAACAAGATGATGGAGCTTAGTGAAAAGAGTCGCCTTCACTAAGTGGGCCCGCACGCTATTTTTGGCGCAAGTCTATTTTTAGACTATGTCTATTTTTAGACATATGGATCATGTCTATGGATTGCAGGTTGTTGTTTATGGATGATTGATCAAGTTGGAAAAGATAGATGGACTTCTATTTTTATACCACAGTGGAGTGACACCACAGTGGAGTGACTGCTCAGTCTAAATATAGAACAGTCAAATATTATTA
>APFE031541246.1:1837-11895 GCA_000404065.3 Pinus taeda | reverse complement strand
GAGGCAAGTTGTTGGACCGCCTATTATCTAGTGCTTAATTTAGAATTAGTTCAAACTGCTCCTAGGAAGCTGAGCTCGACCCCTAGAGGTGGGGAAAGGATTTAGATGGTCTATATTATGCTCTCTCTTTCTCATTTTCATGGTTGAACTCTTGTGGGAGAAAGCTTTATTGTGTATTGTACATCTATCTCTGCAATTTAAAGAAAAGGAAGGCCAGGGTTTTGCAGACATCATTGTGGATTCTTGTGGATTGTTGTGTTGATGGTGTGTTCTCTACATGTTCTTGTAAGTCTATTTATGTATTCCACATCTCTCGTTTGCTTCTATTTGGACAGATGAAGTGGTAAAGTTTGAATTCATGCTTTGACATGCTCAGCTTTTTAGTTTGTTCAAAATTTATGTTTTCTACTGTCTAGAGAGGATTCAAATGGTTGTTTGCCCTCTTTAGCTCCTTCTCTATCATCCTTGATCATCCATCTCAGATTAAGGCATCAGCGCTCAGTCCTACCTTGCCCAAAGATCCCCCTGCAAAAAACTGTGCTCAATCCCCGCACCCTGAATTGCATTCCCTCCAATTGCCACCAAAAAACCAAAAATATTTAAATCAACCCCCCTTATTAATTTACTAGCCTAAAATCTTTATTCTTAATTGGTCAGCTTATCATATTGAAAGATCTACCGAATCTGACCCGAGAGAGCCTTCTCATACCTCGTAGGGCTAGCTACGAGGTGAAATGGTTTGATGTAGCCTTGAGAGTTTGTCTATCTCAGCCTAGATGAATTCCAAGCGCTAACATGTTCTTCAAAGTTCAATAGAGAAAGAGAGAGAGAGAGATAGTACGTTTACAACAGAAGTCAACACTTTGACTTATCTAGATCTGAGCATAGATCAGTTGAAGACATTCTACTTCAAATGATTCTCCAAGGTGACTCCTTCACCGATCATCGTGCTGCATCTGGTCCTCTAGCTGCACCACTGCATATTGCACCATGTTGCACTAATCATGATTATCATCGTGCTACCCATGTTCATGATCTTATCCATCATTATGCTGCTCAAACTAATGTGCATCATCATCATGCTGCTGCCTCTGCTCCATGTATCATTGTCCTGCCCATGCACATGATCTCATAGTGTTGCCCATCATGTTGCTGCCTCTACCTTCTCGTTGCTTCATCATGCTGCAACAATTTTCTTCTGTTGATATCAGCCTTAGCTTCTTGCTATGGCTTGCAGCCTAGCAAAGCAACTAGGCTATAGATTCTATTCAGCAGACTTCTTAAACTATCCTTCTTTCTGCGTTAATAGGTTTCCATGTGTTAACAATTTTCCATTACAGCATTTACAGGTCTCTATTACAACGTATAGGGTTTCTCCATGAACCAGTGTATCATGTAGTTACCATGATAGCGTATGAACAACGTGTGTGATTCTTCAAGGTGCGTATAGACCCTTTTTCATGAAGTTGTTGTGTATGATTCCTCCTGCATGTATATTATCGATGAATCCTATGCGTTTATATATTCATGAATTTTGTTGCGTATGATTCCACCTGCGTGACTGTATATCCAGAATCCATCTGCATGACTGTATCATGAAGTGCGTATATACTTCCTGCATGACTATGGCATCCTAGACTAGCGTATAGGGCTTCATCATATTGCTGTAGCTACCCCAAATGGTACTACGGCTACTCAACTCAAGGTGAATACCCGAGTTATGCTTCATGTGAACAACGTGTATATATATAACATTGGGCAGTGAATATGCTCCATAATGAACAACGTATAAGCCCAACGTCTATATAACCTTGACTACCCAACGTGTATTCATTGTCATGACTGTCCAGCGTGTATTCATTACCATAGTTGCGTTTATTCAACAGCGTATATATGCATGGCTATTCATAGCAACATGACTGTGTTATTTTAATGTCTGCATTCACCATAATGCCATGTCTTCGTTATTCATAACAGCATGTATGCCCATAGTATAATCATTCATGAAGTTGCTACATGTCCACCTGCGTGTTTTACTGTGCGTGTATATTTCATTGAGTTGCTGCGTATCCACTTGCGTTGTGCGTATATGTATTCATGAAGTTGCTGCGTATATAACCATGTGACTGCGTTCCATTTGTATGTGACTGTGTTCCACTGCTGACGTTTATCCCTTGACTGCGTGTGGAGCTTCAGCGTATGAGTGCTCTCCATGTGTTATATGACCAACATATAACCTCCTCAAAGAACAGCGTATCACGTGGCTTAATCAGGGCATCATCTTTTGGATCTTTTCTCCATCAAACCCAAAACAGGATGAAGAGAGATCACAAAAGACTAAGTGTGAAGAATGACTTAAAGTATCCTTCTATTTATACTAAAAACGTGGATGATGAATGGACATGACTATTGGGCTTCCAAACCTACATAAGATGTAGGTCAACTTGACAATTAGTCTTATAATACAAATAAATTCATAACTCCATAAATACTTATCGGAATCGGATGATCTTTAGATCAATCCTACACCTCTTGATGAGAGGGATCCAATAAAAATATCATTTGCCATAAATAAGCTGACCCACATGGAGTTTGGCCCTAGTTTCCAATTTAATAGGAATTCCCTGACTTGGTTGGCATTTATATATGTTAATATGAGTTACTTTATTATTGTTATTAATGAACACATGTATTGGTTATTATGTTGATCTTATGGTTAGTTTTTCATGGATATTATTCTGGCTATATACTCATTGTAGGCATGGTTATATGATGTGATCTTGATATGGATCTTGTTCATGATTGGATAAGTTATTGATTGGTTAATGTATGCATGGGATAACAAGTTTTGTTGTCACTATATTGAGAGGGTGTTAGGCCTTCTTGATGATTCTCTGATGAAATTCATAAGTTCATGATCAGATATGCATTCATGACCTATGACTACTATGTTTACTACATGTTTGATGAAATCTTCATTATGTGACTAACATGTTTTGAGAAAGATCTAGCCCCAATATTGATTGTTTAGACTTGTTATCACTAGAGACTTGACTCTAGAAAGTTCTAGGCAATTTTGGGCAGTTCCATATAGGTCATCCCTCAAAAAGTAGCATATATATAGCGAACCACATGAAAATAATTGGAATATTTCGGGCATAACCACATGAAGGAAGGCTAGTCAATGCGGTTGGAGCCTTCCAACCACATGCACAGTGTGTCAAGGGTGCAATTGGGATTAAATCTTGTGAAAAGAAGTTACAGCTCAGGGATTGATCACCAGGGGTGGTTGTCAGACTCTTGAATGATCAGGTGTTCCTTAGGGATATTAGTAAGAGTTCTATTTAGTAGGTCCCACTTCCATAACTAGAACTTGGAGGTTGGGGCATGTCATAGTAACTCTCAGCTCATGTTTATTGTGGAGAGCTTGTAAAAGCAGGTGACTATGGGAGAAGCAATTACACTTACATTTTTATTAACAAATAAGTGGTGCGGTCTAAGGGAAACCCAAGATATTATGCGCCAAAGGGGTGGAATCTTACTCTCATATTTGTTGGTCCTTGCACTTCCTTGATGTTTTATGTGTACATGTGTGAAGGATGTTGTGTCCTGACCAAATGTTGTTGACTCATCAGTTGACCTCCCAATCTACTCTTTGGGTATTCTTCTTCCCCAAAGACCCCTGAGCTGCAATGGGGTTGTAAAGTAGATGATTAATACTAGCCAATGGAGGAGAGCACTCTTGGATCAAGAGTTCCTTCTCTAATGGCCTCCACTACACCAAACTCAATAATCACTATCACCATAGCATTATGTAATTCATCCAACAATACTGAAAAAATTCATCCCTCTCCCATAGATTTCTCCTTTTATAGTATCTTTTTCAGGTGACACTTGTCACTTCATGCAAAAATAATTATTTTTTATTAATCTAAAAGTTTGATTATTCTCCCATTCATGTGTCATCATCTCACCAAGTCTCTCCTAGATTATTTATTTATATTCTTATTAAAAAGTGTAATTTATCTCACCTCAACATGGTTTCCTATTTCTTCTCCTAATTTTCTCTTGATTCCCATTTTGTACTCCTTATTTTGAGTTCATTATTGAAGTCAATTGTTAAGTCTCAGATTTGGTTCCCCAACTACAACCTAGTTTATCTCGAATTGAACTTTTAGATGGGGATATTTGTGTTGCCGCCACATGGAGGTTCTCTCACGAAACTAAATTTTTCTAATTTTAAATTATTATTCTTTAATTTCATTCACTACCCTATTTTCTTAATGAGGTTAAAATATCCTATAATTAATACTTCTAATTAACTCTATGTCTCTTTCCCATTTTTCTTATTAAAGCACATATGCATTGGAGTGAATTTAAATGCACATTATATACCTAAGATTTTCTAAATGTGGAAAGGACAGAGTGACTCAATTGGTCCAATTTTTACATTTCTTCCTATTCTCCCTTTATCTCAAGGTTTAATCTTGATTTAGCTAATTTTATTATAAACCCTGACTTGCTACATGGTGTGAATTAGAGCTCATCATGGTATGATTTTTAGATATTAATTATCTTTCATCTTTCTCTTCTTGATGCCAAGGGTGTCAAGTCGGTCATTCCCTTCAATAAATTCTATTTGAAGTTCCAAGGGTGCCATGCCAATCTATTTATTCTTGATTTCAAGGGTTCCAATTCATACATGCCCTTCAAAAACTTCCTTTGAAGTTCCAAGAGTGCCACAACACTTTCCCTTTAGGCATCTTGTAACTACAAGGGGAAAAAATTGGGCATTATGATAAAGACCATTGTCATCTCCTGTTTCACCCTTTATAGTGAGACTAATGGTGTTGGGGATCAAGGAATCAACCTTGATGTACACCCTCAAGTAAATCCTCATGAGCAACCCAATCTAGGTTTTGCCCCCATGACATCATTATCTTCAATGTGAAGGTATGTGTTTTTGCTGCAACAAACACCCTCCAAAATTTTGCCTCTAATTCAATTTTGGAACCTACTAAGGATATTGTGATTGGTTGTTCTATTGTCACTCACTGCTATTCAGTCACCAGTTGATTCAAAAAGTAAAATAATAGTGATGCTTGAGGCTGATTCCTGAGTCTTAGAAGCTTCCAACGCTTGATCGGACCCCCCTCCATGGCTTAGTGCTTGGAAAGATCTTTCAAACAGTATAAAGTTTTCTTTAAAAGGGTTCCTAGATCAAAAGATACACTCTAGAAAGCCCTGAAAGCAAGAAAATGAGAAAAATGGCTGTGTTGGAGAGAGAGATTGAAATAAGGACAGTGGAGGCATATCAGCATATCAGCTAACGGTGAAGTCAAGAGGCACTCACTTAAGGTTTATTGGTGGATGTTAGGGTCAATTGTGATTTGCAAGAATTCCCCCAATGCGTTAAAAGATCATAGTTTGGTTAATAAGGGCCCCACGTCTAGATTATTGGTGATATCACTATCCCGCATATTGGCATTCCCTAGGGCTCAGGCTTAATATTTATTGGCAGTTCGGAAAGTCGACTGTGATTTATGATCCTACATATCGCAATCAGTGATCAGAGAGTTATAAGAGTTCAAAGACCATAGTGGGGACCAATATTGAGATATGTGGGGTTTTTCCCAGATGCAATAAATTATAAGCTACAATCTATAAATATTTTGGGTCTAGGAAATCCGCCAATAAGGGTTTCATTGCGATATAAGGAAAAATCCTGCACATTATGGAGATCCTTAAGTGCTTCACAAATGGGATCCTGGTCTCCACCTGTGGTCATATGCAAAAATTCATAAAGGGGCTATCGAAGGGGGCTTGAGACTTATTTAAAAGAAAAAATCGACCTGTTCATTGATTTGTCTGTTCAAAGCCACATGTTTGATTGTTTTGAATTAAAAGCCTACAACCACGATAAAGCACTGAACAGAGAGATTTTCACAAATCGAGGGGGCGACTTCTGGAAATTAATGAAGTATGGGCATAATCAAGAGAGATACAGCCTATCATGCCTTATCAATCGGCGGTGGAAAAATTTTCACTGCTGAAATGACACTATGTCCATATAACCGCCTTAAACCGCTGAAGGAAGCCCATAATAGCAAGAACATGGCTTAACAAGCAGCTTCCACTAAAACATCAGCAAGACACCTCCTCCTTCCTTTATCAATCCTCTTCCTCTTTGTATTAACGATTGAATTTTTTGAAAGGGGGATTTAACCCCATTGTAATTTCTTTTTGGGGGCAGATCTTGACAAAGCCACAACAGCTCATCCTGCGTGACAGATGAAGGCTCAAACATGGATTTTTTTAAACATTAATGAAAGCCTCCCCTTCTCCTCTTATAAAAGGGTCAAAGCAATATGTAAGAGACGGGGTTTATTCGGTGGGTTGGTTTAGGAGCACTGTTACAGAGATTCAAAGACCCGAGAGGGTTGATCTTTGTAATACCGCTTTGAATTCTATCTATTTGTAATGGGGTTTCAATGATTTGAGGACTGAATAAAGGAACGGTTATTATGCTTTGAAGCATGTATCTTTTTCCTCTATTGATTCAAAACTTGTTATGGGCAGTAAGTCTTTACCTTTTAGTAACTTCACTTCATTATGTATTTCTTCCTTAAAATAGTATCAAGGTTGTTGTCATTGTTTGCCTTGCTAATGGATTTAACTGCATTGATAGATAGGAGAGTGTACCTATGTGAACCTATAGATTTACTTCAGTTATTTTATATGCACTTAGTACCTATTATATTTCAGATTTACTAGTGTTTATAAATAGCTAATAGTACTTGTGGTAGCCCATACTTGCCTCAATTGTTGAACAGAGTATGATACCCATTAATATGCAGTCTGAAATCTTCAAACAACTCCCTCTATTGTTGTCATCCCACCTTCCTATTCTTCCATATTTATATTGGAAATTAGTGGCTGAAGATTCTCTTTCTCAACCTTTTATAGTTGATTTCCTCCTTCTCCTACTCTTCTCCATCATCACTTCAACTTCTATTTAAACTATTCCATTTCCATGTGTAGGCTAGTAGAAGAAGAATTCATCCCTCTTTGAAGTTTTCCCATACACCCCCTGCACTTAAATCCTTAAATTATCCTAAAATTCCCTCTTTAAAGGCACATAGAACTAGAACTAAACCCTCTCACCACCATCTCAATTTCATGATAATTGGAGTGCTGCAGACCCCCTTCGAAACATCTCACAAGCACTCCTCTACCCAATATGTCCTAGGCACTAGTCTAGAATCAACCCATTGGCTATCTCTAGGGAGATTTCCTTGCCTCCTATTGCACTTGTGTTGCAGGTGCAATATTTAGCCACAACATCTTCTGGTTCTATTTTCAGGGAACGGATTAGAATATTTTTCCCTGGGTATGACAAAACATTTCATTTCCTCCAATCGGTGTGCATAGGAAGTGTGAGTTGAAGATCTCTCACCATGTTGACTCCATTGTCAAATCTATGATAAATATCCTTGCGACTCCACTATCCAAATCTCTGTTCTGATCATCCTAGCCTTTCAAATAGCCTCATACTCACTCATACTACATAATTCAAGATGGCCATTCCTACATTCTTGGCCAACCAATTTGTCCCAGTGGATTTCTCTACTATTGTTGCTTTTCCTCATCATGTCCCTCCATTTCATGAGTGGAACACCTATTTTCCCAAATTCAGTGAGAACTCTGAGAAAATACCTTATCAACACCTCAAAGACTTTCATAATTGCATGGAAGAACAAGATATATTTCTTGAAGATGTCCAAATGAAGCTATTTAAATTGTCTTTAGAGGGAGAGGCTAGGATTTGGTTTAAAACACTACCTCATGGTAGCATATCTTCCTTGAAATCCTTCCATTTAGAATTTTATAACTACTATAAGAGATTTTACCCACAAAATGCATTGTCTAAAGATTTTTGTATACTTTGTAATGAAGAAATTAGTCCTGAGGTAGATGAATATACTGAAAATGCTTATGGAGATTCTCTCCAAGAAATCATTATTTCTCATCAGGAAACTGATCCAGGATACTTTTTCTTATAGATGTATGAAAAGAATCACATGTAAAAAATGTAGCTTAACACAGAATTATAAGGTGCACACAAGAAAAGAAGAAAAAACACATAAAAAGCATGAAGGAAGACACAAATACTTAATAATGGAGTTCGTCCAACTCGGTACATCTCCTGGCCCTGCTCGATTAATGGGGAGGCCTTAATATTAAGTGGCATAAAAAGAAGAGAATGCAATCATCTGATACATCAAAAGATGCTTATACCTCCATTCTGAAAGATGGCTGAGAACAGAAGAACTCAGATGGAAAAGTGAGCAGCACCAATGCGTCTATGGCATTGAGAGGGGCTGAAAACATCTAAAACTTGTCCAAAATAGACAAAATGCACTATCGGCCACCTGAAAGCTCTCCTGCCTCAAACAACGTGCTAAAATTCCTCTCCCCCTTGCTTTCTCCCAATCATCAGACTTTATAGTGCCTTTGTTAGGACAAATCCCTCTTAAATCAGGGTTGGTTAGCATAAAATAGAGGTTGTTTGAATGGAAGGGTCGGCAGGTGCAACGAAGCCTTCAAAATAGTCTTTTTATCGTTGAAGCGATAATACACTAAAAATCCTCTAAAACACTAAAATCTAACAAAAAACTATTTACCCGGATTTCAAAAAATATTAAATCGGGCATATATACTTATCGGGTCCAGGCTCAATATTGCATTCGCAAGTCACCGAGGTCCAAGGACCTATATATCGGGGAACTTTGCCGACCACTGATCACCGATATCCGTGTCAGCCGATCGCACCCCTGATTGTCGATGTCGACTACCCCGATATCGCTGATATCGGTGTCAGCCGATCGCACCCCTGATTGTCGATGTCGATTACCCCGATATCGCCGACACCGATTCCACTGATCTGATTGCTCTCCAATCACCGATCCGATATAATTGGAGATTGCTGATCGAGGGATTCCGCTACGCTCCTTAAGTCCACCCCTTTGGATGTGCTGATTACGATTTTTCCTTTTAAAGCTTAAAAGTCCAATTTTAAAGGAAAATGCCTCATTATCCTAAGGAACAAAGCAACCTTCTTTTGCAATAACTTCATCATCCAGACTCAGATTTAAGTATTGTTAATGCCATTAGAATCAAGACGATGAGATCTACACTCTAGTCCTGGGTCGACTTCATTCTGAGCACTTTGATTTTTGAGCTTGTCCATGCCATTATATTTGAAGATCCACCTGGATCAATCCTCCCCATTGAGGAGCTTTTGGACTGCCAAAATTTTTCATTAGTCAATTGCCAAGTGACGGAATTTTTCCCTCACCTTTTCCTTCTCTAGCCATTTGGCCTTGCTGGGGTGCATTCCCTTAAAATGCACTCAAAGGTATTCCACGTCTCCTTGTTGTGAAGTCCTGGTCCTTCTGTCAAGGATGATGTCCTCCAGTAACTCATCGAGATATTCTAGTGCAAAATCATTGACTGTAGGAACTGTGCCCACCTCATCTGTGTCCATGATCAATGGTGGTTCATACAACTTTAGGATCTCCACATTCACTACTGAGTACATTTGCATATACACTAGCAAATCAAGACAAAAGGCATTGTTTCCAATCTTCTCCAATATGGTGAATGGAACATACCGGATGGGTCGCAACTTCTTCCCTTCTTCCTTCATCCTATCTTTGTTGACGTGGAACCACACTTTGTTGCCCACTTGGAATTGGTGGTCAACTCAGTGTTTATCATGTCAAGCCTTGTAACGAGCTTGAGTTTTCTCCAACTGCTCTTGTACTGCTTTGTGAATCAATTGGATTTGTTGAATGAACTGCTGAGCTTTGTCCCTATCATTATGTCCACTGGAGCCATCTTCCCTTCCAAATACCATATCAAAAGGGTCCTTTGGCAGTGTTAGTGTCGGTCTTGAGCCCTCCATCGGTGATCAAAAGCTCTTTGCATGTGCATAGGTAGGTGTCTCATCAGTATCAGTTTTGCATCCCATTAGGCATGCCATAACACTGATGGAG
>APFE031541240.1:0-12770 GCA_000404065.3 Pinus taeda | reverse complement strand
GAACCACTTGGAGTGAACAATCCACGTAACAAATGCTTCTAGAGAACTCTAGAATTAACCCAAGATGTGTTTTTTAAGATAAAGATTGCGCCTTTTGACTTTTACAGGGGTACACACCTTCCCCTTTACATACAGAGCGTATAAGTACCCATATACCTTGAACAAAAGGTGCGGGCCCGCAGGCAAAAGTAAGAGAAAGTGTGGAACCAGAGTTACATTTCTTTTTTTATGTCTTTCTCTCTTTTCTCAAGCTTGTTTTGAAGAGCTGAGGTTTAAGACTTGCTTAGGAAGCTGGTATAGGTGATGATAGGCCTACATCGACTGCAAATAATCAAGGTGACGATATGTTTGTGTAACATGGGGGGTGGGTTGGTGTTGGAGATTTTTTTTTGTTTTTATGATTGAATGAAAATGTTGATGCAATGCATTTTTCTGTTTTTGAAATGAAATAAGCCTAATAAATATTTTTTGTTTATGCAGAAATTGAAATAAATAAATCAACTAGGGAAGAAAACAATGCATACTTTGACACCTTCCCGACAACGATGCCAAAAGGTGATGAGCCTCGATATTGCAACAAGAATGCTGCAACTCCCAAGGCTATTGACTTCAATTATCAACCTAGGGTTAATACAAACTTAAGAGGTATCGATAGTATCTGTGCAACATACAATGTTTCCTTCCTTTTCTATCATGATGTAATGGAGTGCATGTACTGAAGTCAAATCCTAAACTAATTGTAGAAAATGAAATGCTTGAAATGGAGACCTCAACCTATTGCAAAAACAAAGTACAAGGAAAGAAACCTATTCTAATTTCATAAAGTAAATATCATGAACTAAATGTAAACCATTACATTTCAAATAATTGAGATCCATTAACAAATTTCATTGGATGTGGAAATCAGTAAAATCATCATTGCATTACCCATTTCATAAATCTTTCCATTAACCCAAATCGCTGAAATGTTTTGCGTGGGTAAAGAGGCAAGTCCTAACTGGTCTTTAGTCTTCCCTAATAGTTGATTTAGAACCTAGGGGTCTTGATTCAACCCTAAGGGATAATAACCAATCTTATTGAGGGAATCTAGGCAAGTATATGCATGTTGGAAGGCTACTACAGGGTTTCCTCTAGTACTACTACATGAAACAAGATATTTGATATAGGGAGTTATAATTCATTGAATGACAAACCAAATAAAATCCAAATTGGATTGAAAAGACAAAATTATTGACTAGGATGACCTAGGTATCCATTCCAAGTGGAATCACTCAAAAATAACTCTATTAACCCATGCTAAAAAATGGCAGAAAACTACTAGTCTAAAATCTAGAAATTCAAGAACTAGTGAGCTAGTAAATCTATCAAATGCCTAACCTAATCAAGTGAAAATTCAATGGGGTAATTTTTGTTATTAACTAAAAAAATTTTGTGATCTAATGAAAGTGAAACCCACTTTATTGAAGCTCGTTAGCATTCTCTAAAAAGAAGCAGAAATTTACTGTTATTTGCCACAAAGTAGTTACAAAAATCTAGATTTGGGAATAAGCAAACTAATCCAAGTAGCTCAATGATTATTATGACCTTACAAATGTTTTCTAAGGATGAAATGATGCTTGTGATCCTACAAAATAACTTACATCAACCATTTAACCCAATCCTACAATAAGAAATCATTAATATTAAATGCAGAAATAGAAAGAAACAAGAACAAGAGATGCATGTGAATAAGAAGTGAAAAGAAGAAAAGAAAATGATACAAAAGAGATCTAAGGCTCCTAAGATGGCCAAGCCCAAGGAAACTCAGATTATCTAATACAAAAAGAGAGGTTTAACGTGCTAAAGGATGGTCAGATGGGCCTTAATTTATGTCTAATTTAGAGGCCCATCAATACCTGACTTACCAAGAGGTAAGGATCACACCCCTCCAAGCCTCCTCAAGCCATTGGCCAAGCGGGGAGAGACAATCCCAGCAAGCTCTACTTGTGGGTATGATGCCAACTGAGGTATACTGTACAATGACCAAAGGTGGGGGATATACCTGACTTTTCAAAATGGACAAGGATCACACACATCCCATGGGTGACATATGGAGTGATACCCTATTTTCTAGAGTTCCCTCAACCCCAGGACGCATCTATCTCAATTCCACACCTTGTGAGCTAAAATAGGGGAGGAAGAGTTAGCGTAGTGTCCTCAATCAACAATTCTCTCTGTAGATCAACAATATATCATCATGCTCATGTCTAGTAATCATCATGTTTCAATATCAGTTGTCTCCTATTCATACAGGACATCGAGTCAAATATTATATTAGAAAAAAATTTATGTATCACAAAAAGTATACCATAGTGATCCTCCCTCTCAAGGAGGTGCCAACCATAAGCATAAGCTTGTCCCGTGCATCAACATTGTCTCAATATATGAAGGTATTTCAATCCCAACTAAATAGGGGATTCATTGTCAATCTGATCCCACTCTTTTTAATCACAATGTATCCATGTAATATCCAAAAATTTCTCAAACATCTCTCCAAAAATATTCCTCATCTTGCCTCATAGATAGAAATGTTAGTAACCTTGTACTAAGCCTTAGTCATTCTTAAAGCTACTGACCTATCATATCATGGAAGATATGATACTAAGGAAGCACCCAAATTCCCTCAGCAATAATAATCCCAAACATCATCAATACATCCATGTAGTCAGATATCACAGCAAAAATGTCTTAGTCCAAAAATTGTTCGGTCCATGGAAATATCTCGAAGGGTGCTTGGTAGCAACTCTATGTGTATGAATTGACTCAAGTTCTATGTAAAAAATATATCTATACGGACATGTGTTCAATCGAAACATAAATGCTTCAAATCAACTATAGGTTTCCAAGTTGATTTCAAAAATATCTCTTCACAACTTCTTGAAATTCAATTGAAGTGTCCAAGGATTTGCATTTTCACTTTCCAACACTTCTTCAATACCTTCGCAATATATGTTTTCTTTTCCCAACTTTAGAAATCAATTCATCATCCCATTATTCATTATTTCTAGCTTTAGAAACCATCTCCCTCTTACATAGATCATCAGAGCCTCATTACCTATCAATCGTATGTCATCAACATATAAAACCAAAACCAAAATCAAAATCATACCAACATAGTTATCGTTCAAACGGGAAAATTACCTAGTACCTGTTTTTTTGAGGTTCCAAAAAATCACTCGATTTTGAAAATTGGTGATTCAAAATACACCTTTTTTCTTTTTTTAGCATGTTATGCAACCAATTCAAAAAATAGAATAAAAGAGAGATCAATGACTTCAAAATCATCCTCTTCAACGGGGAAACCTCCTTTACATTACACAAATGAACAATTCTTGGATGATTCAAATGAAAAAACCTCCTTTCTATATATAGGAGTCTAAGGGGTGACAATATAATCAAAGCCGACATAACAATAATAATGTAAGGTCAAAAAAATAACAATAGTGGGCTTCTATAGGGCACAATAATAACAATACGAGGACAACATGGGTAGAAAAACAACAATAAGGGGATATAATGAAAATAATAATAAGGGAATACACTAGTATTATAGGGACCTAACATGCCCCTCTCCTTCAAAAATGTGTTGTCCTCAACAGTTTAGTAGTTCTGGATGTTTCTGTATAAAATTCTCATCCTCCCATGTGGAATCGTTAGCGGGCAAGTTCTTCTACTTGATGAGATAATCTAAAATTGATCAATTTCATAGCTATCGATTTCTTGTTTCTGTGACTTCTTCAGGTTTCAATATGATTTTTCCTTCTTTTTCAATTTATAGAAATATTGTGCGAACTGGGATCTTGTCACCTATAACCTTCTTTAAGCATGAAACATGGAAAACTGGGTGTTTCCAAGAAAACTAGTGTCTTTTCGATCTACTAGTCCCACTAGGATTGGTAGCTATCCTAGAAACAAACAATCAAAGCAATTTGCGATTTCCTCTATGAATAATAGATAAGAGAGAAGCAAAGGGACCAACCCGAATCTTCCACTTGACTCCTTGCTTGATTTCTCTCCTCCTTGACAGAGCTTGCAACTCTTCTCCTACTTGTCCCACTTAGAGAATACCTGTAGAAATGAAGTAACAAAACACCATCAAAGCATCTTGATCTATTATATCATAAGCATTGTAGAATCAAAGATACAATGAGCATACAATGGTATTTACAAATAACAACATTCACAAATACACGATTGTATGGAGGAAAACTCAAAGAACTCTATTAACAATAGAAGAGAGGATTACAAACCAGCTAGCTGATCCAGCATCATCCTCCCAGCATCAAGGCCCTTTTCACCTCATGAAAAGCAAGATCACCCAACAATACAATTTTCTTTCTCAAAGACAAACTATCAGCACTTCCTTACAAATTACAAAATTCCAGCCTCTAGATATCTCAGATTAGGGATCCATTTATAGATGTCTGCAGGGGTATGAGTCACCTCTGGTTTTTTGATTAGTTTCATTTCACTTGTTGTTCTTGGTTCCACTTGATGATTTCTTGGATCTCTTACTCATCCCTAGGCAAATTCAGAGAGGCAAGTGTCATGGGAGAAGTTTCTAGAAGATTCCATGAGCATTCACTTAGCAAACTGTCTCAGACATTTGTCCATTCTCGCTCATCGCACCCCACAGAAGGCCTCTTCAGTATGCATCACACCTGGCTAGTGTAGGAGTCAGTATGCATCGCACCCTGATAGTGGAGTAGTCAGTATGGTCTAGTTTTGGTCAGTTCTGAGTGGTTTTTTAGGTGGAACTTCTGGGGAATGATGTAATCAGTTGACCATGATCCTTTAGGGTATGAAATAACACTTTTAGGGGTTAAAGAGCACTTGGTTTATCAATATATAAGCTTGGGGTTGCAGTGCCCAAATATGTCTATAATAGTTGCCCCCTAAAGCATGAAGTTGTAAATCTTTTGATGTCGGGTGAAATGCTTTATCATGAGGATTTGAGTTATTCGACCTGGAAGGTGACTTGTATAGGATACAATATAATACATCATCGCAATATAATTTTCCATGATCTAGCTAAGGCGGACATTCCCATGCTCAGCTTTATAAATTCATTTTCATGTACATAGGACAGATAATCATCTATAGTTGAAAACTGGCGATTCTTTATATATAGAGTCATCATCCCTTAGCTTGGATGATCATCTGTGTAACTTCTATGTAAATTTGATGTCTTTATATTCCTGAATATATCGTAGCCTGGATGGATGAAACTAGATTCGGGGTCTTCAAACTCATTCAATCTTCACCTAATGTACAAGTCAATCCATGTGAAAAGATGTCTTGAAGTCAAACATGGATAGACATCGCCTGATTACCAACCAATAATGTAAGTTGTTCACAGACGCGAGAGGAATCGCCGATAATGATAATGACCCTCAAGGCACTATAGTACAATTCACGCAGTGTGAGTATATGATCCGATGTCGAACACCACGCAAAATATTTTGGTTGAAGGCCATTGATGTAAACCTGTCGCCGGAAGTGAGAGACTTGCCATTGAGGCATGCAAGCTTCAAAGAACTGAAAGTGTTGTTTCTAAGTCAAATTCTTGGATAATGAGTTCATATCGACAAGAAGTGACTCGTCGTAGGAGGGCCTTAATTTATCCCACATCAACGACATGAAACAAAGCAAATGATTTTCGGGAGGTGAAAAATGATCTGACGATACAAGGTTCAGGAATGGTGGCCATGAAAAATGGAGGGTGAAGGTATTGCAGTGGATGAGACATTAACTGGATGGTGAATTCTCTGAATGAGTTATCTTGAACATGTTAACGACACTGAGATGGATTGGTACCATTAACCCCAAAAGATGGATGGTATGGAGGACCAATGGTGATATGACCGATGAATGGAATAACCTGACCCAACTCAATCATGGTGATGGAGTGAAAATGTCATGTTCAAGAGTGACTTGCTACCAATAAAATTCTTTAAGTTTTCTTCCCTTTTCCCCTAGTCATTGCTGATTAGTACCTCTTTATTTTTGTCAAGCTTGAGGAGGATAACATATGCATGTTCTATAATTTTCCCTTCGGGTAAACATGTCGCTACGTTTTAGCGAGCCTAGTGACAGTGAAACTCGTTCTTGTCTGGGTGGACAAGTTTTTTGCTATTGTTTTAACGAGTTTAATGACAAGGATAACTCGGTCCTTTTCATGTTTAAAGAGTTTGAAAAGGGATGAAAAGGAAACTCCGGTAGTTCTTTTTCATAGCATAATCCCTTAAGTCAGAAGAAGGATAAAATAATACAAAAGGGATGACTTTTCCGATCACTTTAATGAGCCAAAAAAGACAAGCACTCAAACTTTTTCGTTAGATAATCCCTTGGGTTTGAAAAATATTAAAATATACAGGAGGGATGGCACTTCCAATCACTTTAGCGAGCTAGAGAGGCCAATAGCTCGACAATATTTTCAAATTTAACAAGTTTGAAAAGAGTTTAAAGTAGACTCCTTTTTGAGGAACGAGTGGTGTTTAGGGTAGTTACTGGTTTCGGGTAAGCTTGGAACTTCTAAAAACATGGTGATGTGAAGAGGGTGGCTAACACGACCACTCGTCGTAGATGTTCCTCAAAAAGGTAAATAATCAAGTGGAAGCATATGATCGGCCAAAACAATGGAGGTGATGGCAGGAACACAACCAAGGCTCAAAAGGTTGATATTATTGCAATCACAAAGGTTATTTATTGAAGGTGGGTTCATTTTTTAATGAGCTTGAACTTTGGGGGAACATATGCTCAGTGGTGGGTTTATTTTTTAACGAGCTTGAACCTTGCATTAACATTTCTCATATTATAGTCAAAATGTTTAAGTTTTTGTTTAACACATCATATTCTTTCATCTTTCATTCAACCTACTCAATCACTCCATCAAACTGATTAGAAATACATATATATGTACGAAAAATGATTTAAAACTAACATTTTGCTTGAAGTACGTGAATAGTAATCATAAAAGTAGGTTCACCTTTCATTTTAATCATTCTATTTCAAATTTGGGATTTGGAGCTCTGGAGTGGTTTTCCCCCTCAAATTACACCAGTCATTTTCGGGAGATCCGATGGACTATTCTCTGCCCCCTCAGGACCAGGTAAGAGCTAACCCTGAGCTCTTCATTTTCATTCCATCCTTCTTTGATTCTGAGCATGTTTTTTCACATTTCTAGGCCCTTGGGGTTTAAAGATCTTGTTCCCCAATCATCGCACCTTGCCAGTATCTAAAGGTGTGATTCATAATGAGCTACTAATTGGCCAATCAGTATGCATCCCACCTTGCTCAAAGGCAGGGTGCGATGGGCGCAGAAGGGCATATTTATACAGTGATTTTTCACCAAATGTTTGCTTGTTTTTGCTCAAAATTGGGTCCTAATTCATCTTTTTTCTGTGTTTCAGATATTTGTTGGATCAAGATTGTCATCATGTGGCATGAACGTGAACATGAAGAAGAGGACATGATTGCCTTACACGACCAAGGTACAGTTACTACATTGCAAAACTGTGGCTTGCTCAAATTCTTCCGCATATCTAGCATGAGGCAAAAAATCAGTTTATTGTAGTATTTTCTTGATGCTTGGGATCCGATCAACCAGGTATTCTAGATCAGAGGCAAATATATTCCATTGACAATCGAGGACATTTATTTTCTGATGGGGTTATTGAGTCGTGGTTCCCCTCTTTCACTATCAGGTTTCGCTCATGGAGGTGAATTTGTGCGAGATTATATTCGTTAGTTCTATAGAGATGGATCTCAGCCCAGCAAGATCAATATTCGGGATGTCATTAATCTTCCCTTGAGGGTCATTTTATTTACCTTTGCTAGATAGGCTAGTAGCGTGGCTCTTCATTTGGCAAATAGATCTTACATGCAGTATGCCCTGGAATTCCTGGAACCAAAGGTGTTCAACTGGTGTGAGATGGTACTTCCTGTCATAAAAGAACAACTCTCCATGGTAAAGAATGGAATATCCAAGAATTTTGGCTATGGTTCCATATTGACAGCTTTTTCCTTGGAGAGGATTCCACTAATGTAGCCTCAAAACATTTCACTGGGATTGCTAGCACTGAGAGACCCACAGATGCAGAGATGGGTTGACCTCATGGCCAGACATGCTGGAAAATCATAGATTTCCTTCTTCGATGCCTTTTTTGAGTGGTTTGACCATCTAGAGATGGTCTTTGCAGAATATCCATACGTCGGGATGGATTTCTGAGGTGACCCGGATTTGAGTTACCAGCTGGCGAGTAGTGGAATGCTCTAGGTAAAATGATTCGACCATATCTTTGTTTATTAGTTTGATAATGTTTTTGTGTTTTTAAATGTTATCAAGACTAATCAAACTCATCTGTGTGTGCAGATATTGGGCCAGTGTGACCAGCGTCACCCCCATGGGTGGCAGCTGACGTTCCAGCAGGAGAGGTTGTAGGGAGGGCCGTCCTTTGCGATCTAGACATAGTAGAGACCCTCATAGTGCTGCAGGATCCGATTGAGGGCCTCACTATCAGAAATCAGGATGTCAGGACTGATGAGTTACCTCTGAGGTTACAGCGCCACACTACTGGTGTGCCAAGTCAATGGACCAAGCTCTTGCACATGATTGCACAGGCGGTGACATGTTATCACCAACATCATTAGTCTAGGATGCTTTTCTGCATTCATTTTTGAGCTTTTGGGTCATATGACCGATTTCGTCTTGGACACAAAACATTTTGTAAAACTATAAACAGTTATATATTTTTGATTTTTGGAGTTTTCATTTCGGTTTAGTTATGCAATCCTCATGCAAATGTTAATGTGAAATGCTTTCTTTACAAATGCTGGAAATGTCTATCCAACATAGTTTGTTAATGAATCAGTTAATGTGTTTAAGTTTCTGGAAATGTGTTGATATTGAATGGAATCAAACTGTCTTTCCAAAATCTTGACTCTTAGGAACATACGATAAATAGCTGGGTTCCGAACAGAATAAACGCCAGTAAGTTGTAGGATGATGAGCTGTGAGTCTAGCCTGACAACGAGTTGGTGTATGCCATGCAAAATGGTATCAGAGAGAAGTTCAATCAATGCACTATACTCAGTGATGTTGTTGGTCGATCGACCTATACATATCCCCCTGAAACTCACTAACTCGCCGCTTGGAGCAAAAATGGCCTAGGTCGCAGAAGACAGGTTCTACGTACTATGACTAGCTCCGTTGGCATACCCAACAAATGGTTCCAAAATGTTTGCCATCTACAACCAAAGTGAAGCGGATTACCTAACCAAAATGACAACTCTAAAGGAAAACAAAAATGTAACAAAACAAAGAGATTACTACACTTAATCAAGCATAGTAGCATTTAAGATACAACCTGTTTCGGGGTTGCGATAGCGGAATCTCATCATAATCGACCAACTCGTAGGCTCCTTTTGTCAATACTCATTTGACAATGTAGGGGCCCATCCATAATGGTTCAAACTTACCTGCCCCCAATTTATCAGAGTACTGATTGTAAAGCAAGATTAGGTCAGCTTCTAAGAAGACACGAGGCTTAACATTTTTGTCAAATTGTGCTTTGACACGTTTCTTGTGAGCTTCGTTAACCAGTGCAGCATCATGATGGGTTTCATCCAAGTGTCTTAGCTCCAAGAAACAAGCCTCTTCCTCCGAAGTTTCGGGAAGCAGATCAATTGCGAGCTTGAGAGACGAAATTTCGCACTAAATTAGTAAGACAACTTCTAGACCATACACCAACTAGAAAGGTGTAAATTCGGTCACATTTCTCACCAAAGTATTATACTCCCACATAGTTGAGTACATGATTAAATGCTAACTCAGTTTTTGGACTCCAATCATTCTCTGCAGCATGCGCTTAAGGAATTTGTTGATTGCCTCAACTTGTCCATTAGCCTATAGATAGTATGGAGTAGAATTATCATGGGATAGTCCTAATTTGGCAGTCAATTCAATAATCATGTGATTGCAAACATATGATCCATGATTTGTGACTATAGCCTGTGGAACACCAAATCTAGAGACTACATGATTAAAAAAGAAAAGAGCAGTTGTTTCGCCGCTGTTATTTAATGTAGGCATTGCCTCAACCCATTTTGTAAAATAGTCGACAACGACTATAATATACCCATTCCCCCCAGCCGAGGTGGGGTTACATGTCATGAAATATATGCCCCATTTAGTGAATGGCCCAACAACAACTACTGGAGGTAGTGGTGCTAGTGGTAATCTGGTTTTGCGATAAAAAATCTGACAAGCATGGAAAATTCTGAATGCAATTATGCAATCTTTGAATATAGTGGGCTAGAAGTAACCAACTCATAAGATCTTTTGTGCAGTAGTGTAACCAAATAGATGCCCCCCACACGCACTTGAATGACAGTCATTCAAGGATTTTTTGTCCTCCTCATGCGTGAGATACCTTCATAGAACTGTACCAACACCACGACGGTAAAGTGCATCGCCAATGATCATGTAGTCTTTGGCTTGGTATCGAATACACCGTTGTTCAGAGCGAGAGGTATTAGGCCTAAAAGTTTGGGTTTGGAGATAGAACAATATATCTCCATACCATGTGTTAGTGTCGGTCTTGAAAGCCCTCCATCAGTGATCAAAAAGCTCTTTGCATTTGCATTAGTAGGTGTCTCATCAATGTCAATCTTGCATCCCGTTAGGCATGCCAAACCTGAGGAGGAGCCTGGTCTTTATGCCCCTCTTTTGGCTTTTGCTGGATTAAGGTCCAATCCGTTATTAAAGTTTTTCAAGCTTGTCTTGAATTGTCTTTACTGCAAAAGTCCTAGTCTAGGTTTGTCATTTGTTCTCTGCAAGGTCCATGTCTCTGAAAATCCATGAAGGTACTCAGCAAGCCAGAGGAGGTTTGTTTAACATGTTTCTTCGATATTTTTTATCTGTACAAGTCAATTTTTACCTTGGATAAAAACTCTGTTTTAAAGCCAAGGTCAATTTCCTTCATTTTTGTAAATAAGTATGAAATTTTAAAGTCGTCAAGCAGACAAACTGCTACCCTGGTCCCCCTGAAAGGTCCTCAGATGATCTAACTTGCAAAAAGAACAAGTCAAAGCACTCAAAAAGTCAAATTCAGGATAAAGGAAACCAAAATCAGTGTTTTTAAAAAGTGTCAAAAAGAAACCTTATAAAGTGGGTTTATGGATGAAATTTTTTCAAATGAAGTTTATAAAAGGTATGTTCCCTCCTTTCACTCTCATTGTGCATTTGAAAGCTTGCAAGAGAGGGTTTGAGAGAGTGATAGGCGAAATGAGCAGAATTGCAGTGGTTTCGGGCAGCAGAGCAGTGCGAGACCCGTTCAAGGTGGTGTGCAACTCGTTGGGCGGTGCGAGACATGTCTAGCACCCCTCCACAGTTCAGAAATTTAACGGGCGCGACCCGTTGGGCAGTGCGCGACCCGTTGAGAGGCCTGCGAGACCCGTTGAGCCGTCGGCCTGCAAAACTCAAACAAAATTCCCAACTTCTCTTCAAATCATCTCAATCGCTCGAGGTAGAGTCTTTATTCATTGTTTTGGAGATAGATGATGAAATTAAGGTGGTAGGCTATGGTTTTAACTTCATATCATGAAAATGAAATGACTTATATGGCTGCAATATTTTTTTGCAAAATGTGTTAGGGTTTTATGATGTTTCAAAGTGTTTTTTCCCTCAGTTGGTTTCCTTTCCCCTTCCCTTCTTTTCATATTCATATATATGTCACTTTCCCTATGTTATTTGTAACTGAAAAGTAAATCCCCTTCCTATCCCTAAATCACTAAATTGAAACCCTACCTCTCCCAAGAAACACATATAAAACAATGTATATATAAAGTTTCAAAACCCTATATCCCCTATCATATGCATGTACAAAAATAACAAAAATTGTTGATTTAAAATGTCAGCAAGTTGGTGCATAAATTCCCTTTTTCCCTTGATTAAACATGTGTACATATACTCCATGTTTATTTCCATATATGTTTTCCCTATATACAAGGAGTCTTTGCAAATGATTTCCTAAATTCCAATATGTGTTCCTATAAGCATGATCATTTGCTTAATCTCCCTTGAAATTCCCTGTTATTTTCATATTTTCCCATTCCTTATTAAGAAATTCCCTCCCCTAACATTCCCCTCATGTTTTTCCCCTTGAAACAGCATAGAGTTCAGCATTTTTGCAGGCAGAGACAACAGTTCCATTTGTCTTTCAGTTTGTCCACTTTGCTCCAAAAACCATGTCAGAAGCCGAGACTTATGAGCAAAGTGATGACCATTCATCATCTACAGAGGAGAGGAGGCCTCGTAAGGGTGGACATCATAAGCGAGAGGAGCCCACCTCTCTGGCAGAATTACGGGCCTGCCCCATGGCAGTGAGTTGTTTTCAGTATATGTCTTGTTATGATTTCTGTGTGAGAATTTCTCAGATTCAGCATCATAGAGAGTTGGCCCGCTTGTTTGTCTTGCACCTCCATGATGGACATGTCACTCTGGCAGGGGTGAAATTCACATTGACTCTTGAGGTGATCTCACAGGCTACAGGGATACCAAATGTGGGTGAGGTGTGGCCTAAGCGCAGACTGCTAGATTTTGTTCACTTTGAGCCCTATGTCCGGCCATCATTTGTGGGACTTTTGACAGGTGTTTTCCCATTCAGATTTCTCCGGAGCGAGTATGCTCCCATCATGAGGCTTATTATGCATTATTTTACCTGTGAGGG
>APFE031541238.1:1012-12767 GCA_000404065.3 Pinus taeda | reverse complement strand
TCTCTAAAGCTTTCCAAAGCCATCAAAGAAGAACTACAAACTCCAAGCTAAAGAACTAAAAAGCCAAGCTAAGACTAACAAGCTAACAAATGAAGGAGAGAGATCTCCTATTTATACAAAAAGATGAGAATCCATCTCATTATTGAGAGTCCATGAATCTCTCCCTCTACCTCTAGAGTCCTAATCAAAATAAGAACTCATAAGACACATGTCTTCTTAGAGTTTCAATATAATTAGAAGATGTGACACATATCCTCATGATCCCATGATTCTTTCACTCAAATTCAAATTAGCCTTAGAGTGCCACATAAAGGTCTTCTATAAGCCTCCTTTTAACCTACACATGTCAACAATCTTAACCCACTTGTTAGGTATAAGCATATGCACATTATTTTCTAATTTTTAACCACAAATTCACTTAAAAAGGCTAAGAATTAATAAAGTTTGGAAAAACATAAATGTGGCCGAATGATAATGAAAGTGGGATGAATGTAGTGACATAGTAGTGAAATGGAGGTGATATAATGGACATAATAGTGAAAGTGTAATGGAAATGAATAAAATTTTCAAGACTCAACATACCCGCCCACTGAAGTTATTGCATGTTCTCATGCAATATATATTACATTAACTCTTTTGATCCTTGAGCTTTGGCTTAACTTTGCATGATATCATTTGATAACTTCATATTTTTGCAAAGTGTTTTACTTGAATTGCAACATGGTTGGTTCTTGTGTTACAACCAATTTTTTTGTTGTCGCATTCTATTTTGATCTTTGAACTTTGCGTAATGATATTTTTATTATTATTGCAAAGTATATCATTATTGGATTGCATGATGGTTGGTTCTTGTGTGACAATCATGATTTTGTTTGTATCCAATTTATTCTTTAAGCACTTTTTGAAAAGCCATTGTATGCTCATAATAACAATGTAATAGTTAATATATGTTGGAAGTATGTGGGCTCTTGAGTATGATATGGACATGACAAGATATGAAGATGAATATATTCCCCCCCTCCCCCAACTGATGGTATTGGAAATTTTATGAAAGGAGGAAGATAAATGTTTTTCCAACAATTATCATTCTAGCTTTTTATGGAATTGCATGGTCAAAAGTTAGAAAATGACGTACCTTAACTTACCCTTTGGAATGGATGAGTTGTATGTGTGGTGGCTACAAAATTCTGATCATATTCTTCTTCAAGTGGCTGAACAAGAAGAGTCATGGATAAAGCGTTAAGATGACTTTTTATTGCTTCTACTAAAACTTGCTGAATAATGCTGAAAATAATAGTCTTCATGCCTTCAAAACTCTTTGGCACAATTCCTAATATGTGAAAATATGTTCTGATGTCGAACATAGCAGGAAATTGTTGACTTAGTGACCATTAATGGATGCCACTAGTCAACAAGACAACTCTCATCATTGATGACAATGATTGTCAAGATGCCTAAACGCATCTTGCTAGGTACGAATAAATTTTCCAATGTTGAGTCACCTAGAAGATCTGACGAACAAGGAACATTAATGTATTCCCATTGTTTGTCATAATGAGAACTTGCCATTAAGGCATACAAGCCAAGGTGTCTTTACAAGGAACTTAGACTCAAAGGACTATGGACTCAATAATTTGCATTGAAGCAGGGTTTATTTGCGAAATGAAAATGTCAGGAAAGGGAAGATGACAATGGAGAGCAGAAATGGTAATGGGCAATAAACATGTGAATGAGCCTCTTGCTTTTGTTTGTTGGTTATGAATGGACAAAAAGAGATGGAAAGTGTATGTGAATGTAAATGGAAAATATGGAGTGAAATGAGGTGAATGGTTTATTATAAAGTATGGATGTGATGGAGAAAATAGTATCTGAAAGTTTTTCAAGTGTTTGGATCTGATTTTGCATCAACAAATTTCTTCTTTGTTGTTGATCATCCTCTTATGAAACAAATTGGTCTCTTAGAGACACCATTCTCTTGTAGTCATTTGTCCTTCCTCCTGGAACTTGCAAAAAAACTAATACTCCTTCTGCAATGAAATGTGAGATTATCAAAGAAGAGAGGTGATCAATCTCTCTAGTTATGATATTTACACACAAAACTAAGAATTTGTATTAACAAGTTCTCAAAGGAAAAATCAAAATAATTTATACCTGTTTTGGAATTAGTGCCTCAAGATGAATGTTGCTTCTTTTCAGCAATTTATTTCATTATTTACCATTTCAAACTCTAATGATTGATTTCTCATTGTGTAGATCTTGTTGAAATATTTCTAATGATACTTGAATCATCAAAATCTGATTTCGTATGAGAAAGTTAGGCTGATTTGAACAATGAGGTTTTTTTAGCTAGAGAACAACTACGGAATTGGACTTTAGCTGCGGAATGTGCACAGTTTCTGTAGCTAAAAATCTTGAATAAAAATTTATCCATTCATCTTTCATCATCAGTCCAAAATTAATCAATACCTTCATAAAAGTGAGCAAATAACTTATTCATTTTATTGATTCAATTTTTTTTTTTTCTTGACATGCGGCGACTTAGTGTGGCGACTTAGTGATAACATACACCTTGACTTCCCTTTGAATGGGGTCTTTTTCATCAACTTGGATCAAATGAATAGGACATCATCCATGTACTAACATTTTCCCAGCTACCCATGTGGTTCGTTTCGTCTCTTAACACCTATAACCTATAGAAGTATGAAAATGGCTGCGGAATTGCCAGTTAGCTGTGGAATCAGGCTGCATTCCATAGCTAAAAGACAATCAACCATGAGTTTTCTGATTTAAGTTATTGAAAAAGAGATTTTATACAACCAAGTACCAGGGAGAAAAAGCCTAAGATCACAGCTGGTGCACAAGACCAATTATTCATGAGCTTCTTTGCTATTAAAAAAAAAAAAAAAATTCTTCACTGTCTGCCTGAAAAATAAAATTTTTGTAAATGGTATATGAAGCAAAATAGTTTTAATGATGAAAATATATCAAAGTAATGGAAATGTATGATATTTTCAACAACTTTGATGACTCCCTCGGGCTCTATCAATGAGACCCATTCTGTCTTTTTTTCATTGTGTAAATACCTCTGTAAATGATGGCTATATGAAAACAAAATGGTTATATAGACAATGGAAGAAGGCTTGGGAGAGAGAATCGATGGGTATGGAACTAGCAAAACGATGAGTATGAGGTTGTGTTAAGAAGGTTTTACGAAGTAAGAAGATTTTTATGAAAGGAAATGGATGAAGACTGTAAAGCTTGGTAGACACACTACGTGGAGGCAAAGTATCCCTCATGAACAAAACCGCGAGACTGAATGGAGTCCGAGTTGTTTGAGTTCATAAGAAAAGACTACGGGAGACATGTTTAAAACTCTTAAAGGTTCCAACTCTTTCTTTAGCGGACGTGTTTCCAGTAGATGTGAAAAGCTTCAAGGAAGAGTCGTATTCAATTGGGATACGTCTTGCTGTAATTAACCGTTAAAATAGTGAAGTGCGAGTTTATTAAAAATGGAAGGCGTGTAATCAGGTTTTAGATGCCAGCACACAATTGATTTCCAAATTGGAATTCCCTACCCCAGACAGCCGAATTAAATCAAACTATCAGTTCATTAATTGAAATTCCATTTTTTCCTCTCGTGGCCTACAAAAATGGGCTTCAAAGAACCGAGCACGAATTTCTTAAAATTGTTTCTGGGTTATCTAATCGACCCTACTGCCGAAAAAACCCATGTTTTATTTTTTCCAAATTCGCCTCCGTTTGGCCAGATCATGCATTCAAAGTTTGATTTTTTCTTTGTTTTACGTTTTTATGGATTGCTGCATTCGGCTGTGAAATGAATTTATGAGCGAAAAATTATTTTCAGATGTATTCTCAGCGTATGAATCAATGAAACAAATCTCAAAATGGCATACAATTTTCCTCCAGCATCAGAAGCAATCGACCTTTCAAAGTTTGCAATATCTACACTAACCAGTGGCAGCAAGTAAACATCTTCTATAGTAACTATCCCATGCTTTTGTAGAAACAAACTAAGTTTTTCACATGTTGAGCTATGGGTAGTTTTCCAGAAAATGCTACTGCTATTCCATCGATCTTTAGCTATAAATTTTCCTCAATTCTGTCAGATAACGTTAAGATAAGTTTCAACTGTTCAAGTGCCAGACACAGTGAGATCTTCATTTTGAAGCTCAACAGGAGAAAGGGTAGTAAAATCCTGATAATTTATAATCATGGAGCTGAGCCTTGATTCATCTACAATAGTTGACTTCAGTTGTTGATTTTTGTGCAAAAACTATGAAGGTGATGATCTACTATTTGATTGCTTTTGCTCTTCACAACTTAGAATAATCCCACAACTTTCAATTTTGAGGTTAAAGCCAAAGAACAGAGGATATTTCAAGCTGCAAAAAATGGGAGAATTGTTTACATTGCAAGTTTATTTTTTTATGATTTTTTTTGCAGGTTTGTTTTAAGGGAAAAGCTTGAACAGGGATGCAGATTTTCTACTGAGGCCACAGTGAAAGCTAGGATTGAAGATAGCCATATATTGTTTTCCTTTTTTCTTTTTATTTTTTCCCTCTGAAATTGTGAAATTTTATAAGAATGATTAATGATTTTCAATTTCAGGCAGCAAAGACTTTAAGTAAAATATACTAAAAACAAGACTTTGACTGAGGTCTTAAGCTGATTTTTTATCAATCTGGATTGGGTGACTAGGATAGGATCCATGTCAGGACAATTTTGGAGATGCCCATGCGGTCGGTTTCTTCATTGGATGCCTGTAACCTGCTAAACCTTGAAATTAGCTATGGAATTCATAGTTAGTTGCGTAATCAGACTGCATTTCGCAGCTAATTTGCAGAATCTTATTATAACAGGACACAATGTTTTGAGGACCACTACAAACTAGAACTAGTCAATCTTGGACAGTTGAACCTATCAAAGCAGTTGGGTTTCATTTTTTTTTTTTATTGAATCAAATGAAATGATGAAGTTTATTTTGTCCTCTTTTTCTCCTTTTTTTTTTTTTACATAACAATCCTTTTTCTGATCTTCCAGATCACACAAAGTGCAGGAGGAGAGCATACTCAAGAAATTTTTAAGCTTTTTTTTTTAGATGTAAGAAATAAGGTCTCCTAATTACACTTCCCCGAAAATGGTGCCAAAATGTCTAGCCAATTTAACGTCTTAAATTGCTCTACATAAATTATCAATCCGGGTATCGTAAACTGATGAAGTGTGGTGCACCATATGTGCTTAGTTAACATTTTTTCTTACTTAGTTGTTTTATAGTTTTTATCTTGTTTTGGGGTTTTGTTCTTATTGATCTCCTAAAGTGTCTAATGCAAATGGAAATCCTATTCTAAGGTCTTAAGAATACTTTTTAAAGGTCAAGTATGGATAGAGATTTTAAGACAAGGTTTATGTCCCTTATGGTAACTTCCAAAACTTAGCACTTCAAAAGATCTCAAAACATGTTATTGAACAAATCAATACTTGAACAAAAGTGTAAATATGCAGCTAATTAAATCAAACAAAAGATGAAATACTGATCATGAAATCACTGTTTCTGCTGCCCATCTAATTACAGAAATAAAATCTAAACTATTGCACTCAAACAAACCAAAAAACGCCAAGTAGCTTTTCGGGGTTAAGCCATGGCTCTAGAGATAACGTCAAATAACATGAAGAATTGATATCTAAATGGAAGCAAAATCAAATTACTTCACTTATAATCATATAGCTTGCCAAGTAGCTTTTCGGGGTTAAGCCATGGCTCTGGAGATAACGTTAAATAACATGAAGAATTGATATCTAAATGAAAGCAAAATCAAATTACTTCACTTATAATCCAATAGCTCGCCAAGTAGTTTTTCTGGGTTAAGCCATGGCTCTGGAGATAACATCAAATAACATAAAGAACTTGATATCTAAACTACCTACTTGCAAAATGAAAGTAAAATCAAATTACTTCACTTATAATCCAATAGTTCTCCAAGTATCTTTTCCGAGTTAAGCCATGGCTCTGGAGATAACGTCAAATAACATGAAGAATTTGATATCTAAACTAGCTAACAACAACAAATAAATAAGATTGAAATCAAAGCATAATTGAAATTTAAAAACTTAAGAAAAAGTTCAGTAGAGAGGCAAATCTCATGTCACTATTTGATGCAAAAACATGTAAAGAAAAACTAATCTACAATCAACCGGTTGAATGCACTTGCATGAATGGAAAATCTAAACTATCAAACTTGAAAGAAATAAAATGACATACATGAATGAAAAAAAAGCAAAATTACAAAATAAAATCTACTCTGCCTTACATTCTAATGTGCTCCATAACATCTACTTCACATCTCCTTCCATGTTGAGAACATCAAAGCTTTATTCAAATTCTTCAAAATTAAAAGTACAACAAAGCTCTCCAAAGCTTTCAAAAGCCATCAAGGAAGAACTACAAACTCCAAGCTAAGCTAATACTAACAAGATAACAAATGAAGGAGAGAGATCTCCTATTTATACAAAAAGATGAGAAGCCATCTCATTAATGAGAGTCCATGGATCTCTCCCTCTACCTCTAGAGTCCTAATCAAAATAGGAACTGATAAGACACATGTCTTTTTAGAGTTACAATACAATTAGGAGATGTGACACATATCCTCATGATCCCCTGATTCTTTCCATTCAAATTCGAATTTGGCCTTAGAGTGCCACATAAGGGTCTTCTAGAAGCCTCCTTTCAACCTACACATGTCAACAATCTCAACCTATTGGTTAGGTATAAGCTTATGCACATTATTTCCTAATTTTTAACCACAATTTCACTTAAAAGGCTTAGAATTAATAAAGATTGGAAAAACATAAATGTGGCCCAATGATAATGAAAGTGGGATGAATGTGGTGATATAGTAGTGAAATGGAGGTGATATAATGGACATAATAGTGAAAGTGTAATGGAAATGAATGACATTTTCAAGACTCAACATACCCCCAACTGAAGCTATTGCATGTCCTCAAGCAATATATATTACATTAACTCTTTTGATCCTTGAGATTTGGCTTAACTTTGCATGACATCATTTGATAACTTCATATTTATGCAAAGTGTTTTACTTGAATTGCAACATGGTTGGTTCTTGTGTTACAACCATTTTTTTTTTTGCCTTCTATTTTTATCTTTGAATTTTGCATAATGATATTTGATTATTGTTGCAAAGTATATCTTTATTGGATTGCATGATGGTTGGTTCTTGTGTGACAACCATAATTTTGTTTGTATCCAATTTATCCTTTAAGCACTCTTTTTTGAAAATCCATTGTATGCTCATAACAACAATGTAATAATTAATATATGTTGGAAGTATGTGGGATCCTGAATATGATATGGACATGGCAATATATGAATATGAATGTATTCCCCCCCAACTGATGGTATTGGAAATTTTATGAAATGAGGAAGAGAAATGTTTTTCCAACAATTATCATTCTAGCTTTTTATGGAATTCTATGGTCAAAAGTTAGAAAATGACATACCTTCACTTACCCTTTGGAATAGATGAGTTGTATGTGTGGTGGATGCAAAATTTTAATCATATTCTTCTTCAAGTGGCTGAACAAGAGGAGTCATAGATAAAGAGATAAGATGACTTTTTATTGCTTCTACCAAAACTTGTTGAATCTGCTCCAAAATGCTGAAAATAATAGTCTTCATGTCTTGAAAACTCATTTCCACAATTCCTACTATGTGAAAAGATGTTTCGATGTCGAACATAGTAGGAAATTGTTGGCTTAGTGGCCATTAATGGATTCCACTAGTCAACACGAGAACTCTCACCATTGATGACAATGAGAGTCAAGATGCCCAAACACATCTTGCTAGGTACAAATGAATTTGTCGATGTCGAGTCACCTAGAAGATCTGATAAACAAGCGACATTAATGTATTCCCATTGTTTGTCAGCATGAGGACTTGCCATTAAGGCATGCAAGCGTCAAGGTGTTTTTACAAAGAACTTAGACTCAAAGGACTATGGACTCAATAATTTTCATTAAAGCAGGGCTTATTTGTGGAATGAAAATGACAGGAATTGAAAGATGAAAATGGAAGATGGCAATGCAGAGTAGAAATGGCAATGGGCAATAAGCATGTGAATGAGCCTCTTGCTTTTATTTGTGGGTTATGAATGGACAAAAAGGGATGGAAAGTGTATGTGAATGTAAATGAAAAATATGGACGAAAATGAGATGAATGGTTTATTATGAAATATGGATGTGATGGATGGATGTGATGGAGACAATAGTATCTGAAAGTTTTTCAAGTGTTTGGATCTGATTTTGCATCAAAATATTTTCTCTTTGTTGCTGATCATCCTTTTATGAAACAAATTGGTCTCTTAGAGAGACACCATTCTCTTGTAGTCATTTGTCCTTCCTCTTGGAACCTACAAAAAAAACTAATACTTCTTCTGCAATGGAATGTAAGGTTATCAAAGGAGAGAGGTGATCAATCTCTCTAGTTATGATATTTACACACAAAACTAAGAATTCTTATTAATGAAACAAGTTCTTAAAAGAAAATCAAAAGAATTTACACCTGCTTTGGAATTGGTGCCCAAGTTGAATGTTTCTTATTTTCAGCAATTTATTTCATTATTTTCCATTTCAAACTCAAATGATGGATTTCTCTTTGTGTAGATCTTTTTGAGATCTTTCCAACGGTACTTAAATCATCAAAATTTGATTTTGTATGAGAAAGATAGGCTGATTTGAACAATGAGATTTTTCTGGCTGCGGAATTGGACTTTAGCTGCGGAATGTGCACGGTTTCTGTAGCTAAGAATCTTGAATACAAAGTTAGCCATTCATCTTTCATCATCAGTCCAAAATTAATCAATAGCTTCAGAAAAGTGAGCAAATAACTTATTCATTTCATTGATTCAAAATTATTATTTTTTCTTGACATGCAGCGACTTAGTGTGCCGACTTAGTGTGGAGACTTAGTGATAACACACAATTTGACTTCCCTTTGACCGGGGTCTTTTTCATCAAATTGGATCAAATGAATAGGACACCATCTATGTACTGACATTCCCCCAGCTACCCATGTGGCTTGTTTTGCTTGATGACACCTGCAACCTAGAGTTTAACAAAAGAGCTACAGAAAGTTAAGCTAGCTGCGGAAAGTTGAATCAGCTGTGGAAAGTGACTGAATTCCGCAGCTAATGAAAACAAAGTGTAGAAAATAATATGAAATGGAGTGGCTATGTGCGTGGAAAAGAAAAAAAATGTGGAGGATGTAACTCAATTTAACTCAAGTTTCTGCCCTCAACAGTCGTCCCATCCTTCCTTCTGTTCTTTAAAACTCATTTGAATTAGCAGAGATGGTCAGGGTTTATAAAGGAGACCAGCAAATGTAAGCGGATATCAGAGAATAGGTACACGGAATGAGGTGGAATAGAGAACAAAATGGGGTGAAGGTTTATGTGAGCATGGTGGAAATGAAGTCGTGAGGTCAATAGAATAGTAGGGGAAGAAAGTGCATCCGACAATTGTTAAAATTTGGTGGCTATAGAATGGACGCAAGCACGTTTTATAAAATGACTGCGAATTTTGTCATTAGTTATTAGAAAACTGGCAGTAATCCTAGACAAGATTCTGAATACCATAATCATCAATTAAAAATAGAGTGATGCTGTGAAGAGTCGTACCCAACCAGATCACGTAATGGAGAGCCGTCTTGAATTGGAACTGTTGTTTAACAAGTGTTAATGAATTGCAAACAGGTGGCATAAGGGTATAAGTTGTGGTGGCAAAGGGTGGAAGACATGGTAGAGGTAGAGTAGGTGCCAGCATAGAACCAAATTAGAATTCCCCTTTCTCAGGCATGCCGAATTAAATCATTGTCTGCTCATTTAATTGAAAATTTCGTTTTTTACATGCGGCAGGGAAAAATGGGCTCCAAAGGAACGATGATTTCTCCTAGACTGCCAAAAAATTTCTTCAAACGTTTTCTGGGTTATCTAATTGACCTAGCTAGCGAAAAAACCCATGTTTTATTTTCTTCAAATTCACCTCCTTTTAGGCAACTCGCACATTTGAAAATTGACATTTTTCAGTGTTTTGCGTTTTTCCTGAATTAACATTTTTTACTGTTCTGCATTATTACGAATTGTTGCATTCGGCCTTCTGGTTTGATTTGCTGCGTAATTTCCTTAGTTGTGCTTATCACTAATGGTGGTCCACCTTCATGGAGCCGGAGTGAACAGTCCACAAATTGATTATGCTAACAGTCCAAAAACAAATGAATGCACAGAACAATACACACATCTTGTTGCGTATTGATAAATGGCATGGCATGGGCAGGAAGGAAAAACAGGATTGATTGGCTTAATTGATAGGATTACAGGGCCAGCAGAAGCAGACACGATAGTCTCCCATCTAACAAGCTACCCCTCCCTCGAAGAGTTTTTTTTCTTTCTCTATTTCTCTCTTAGATGGATTACTTTGGATGTTGATGTACCTCGCCTGTAGATTTGATTATGAATTAGAAAGGGCGCTTTGAGGTGCACGCTAAAGAGAGACAGGGCATGGAACTTATCTTTAGAGGAAGTGACACACCTGGAGTGTTTTACCGAATGAAAATGGTAATTCTGACTAAGGAACTGCAATAAGGAGGTGGGTATTCACTGCGAGAACACTGCTGCTTCTCTATCTCATTTCAAAGCATGTGATGTTCAACTATCGTTGATCTATTATCCTCATGTTTAGTCAATATTTAGAAATGTCCTTCTGTCAGCAAATGTAATCAGCTTACATGTTCTCGCTCTTCGAGAAAAATGACTACTCGACCCTCAATAATTTAATGGATCACTAGAAGCTACCTTCAAAAATTCAACCCTTTGTTTCTAACTGATAATGTAGCTATCCAAAGGTGAAATCAACTCTAGAAATCTACCACTAAATGATGAATGCCTCCTACAGGAATCAACCTCCAAAAATGCATGATTCGGTCCTCAAACAAGGAGCTCAATTCATCTGAAATAAATTTCAACCTCTAAAAAGAAATGACGAGGCCCCTTGATGGAGTTAACATGGATTCTACAAATTTGTATTCACCTCCTCATTGTTACCTAATCCTTTAACATTCGATCCCTTGTTTTTTTTTTTCATATATACAATGCATTTTTTTATTTATTTATGTTGCAGGTTTGTTTTAGGCCAAAGCTTGAACAGGGAGGCAGATTTTCTTGTTGAAGCCACAGTGAAATCTAGAATTCAAGATAGCCATAGATTATTTATTTTCTCCGAAATTGTAAATTTTTATAATAAGGATTAATGATTTTCAATTTCAGACAGCAAAGACTTCAAGAAAAACATGCTAAAAACAGGACTTTGACTGAGGTCTTAGGCTGGTATTTCATCGATCTGAGCTGGGTGACTAGGATAGGATCCATGTCAGGACAATTCTGGAGATGCCCATGTGGTCGGTTTTTTATTGGATGCTTGTAACCTGTTAAACCTTGAAACAGTTGCAAAATTCTCAACTAGCTGCGGAATCAGGGCAGTTTCCGCAGCTAAATTGCAAAACTTTATTAAAACGGGATATAGTGTTTTGAGGACCACTACAAACCATAACCAGTCAATTTTGGACAATTTGAACCTATCAAAGCAATTGGGTTTCATTTTTTTTTTTTTTAATCAATTGAAATGATGAAGTTTATTTTGTCTCCGTTCTTTTTTTAACATAACA
>APFE031541235.1:52315-65193 GCA_000404065.3 Pinus taeda | reverse complement strand
ATTATAAATTTACTATGAAAAATATATTTTATATATGCATTTTTATGCCGATATGCTTATTTTAGAATAGGGCTTCCATAATTTTAATTTAATTATTAATAATATTTAGGTTGATGGTAGAGATTTAACCTCTATGGAATATTCTAGATTTTTCTTAGTAATATTCACAAATCAAAGGTTGAGATTTATCTCCAACAAGTTATGTCATTTTTTTCTTTTTAAATTAAATTGATTAATTTTTAAAAAATGTCATAAGAAGAATTGTCATATAAAATGAATCATGGTTTTTTATGGCATATGGTATTGATAAGCCATGATATTCGTCCATGGCATTGTAAAAAATTATATTTACAATTTAAGAATCTCCATGGTAAAGTGGGGGTGAATCTCCATAATGAAGAATCGTGTTACATGCTTTTTTTAAATGTTTATATATGTTTAACTCATATATTAATTCTTTTTATAATAATAATAAAAGTATAATTTAGTTTATTTTTGTGATTTTTTGAATCTCGACAATGTGAGATGTATGATGAAATAAGTGTCCATATCTATTTTTACGTGTGGGTCTTATCAACTTCTAAAAGAAAATTCAATACAAATATCTAACACAATAAGCACTACATAGCACAACCTGAACACGTAGCCTGAACATGCCATAATTTCACCTGGAAAGCAATAAAAATTCTACCATGATTTTGAGAAAATTTAGCATAATTTTTTGAAAATTTGAGTCACAACTGTCAAGCTTCAGGATTTTGGGTGCCCCAGAGGTTCTTAATAGTACTAAACTCATTTCCGTCATAAAAATTGATTTAAATACTCTCATTGTCAAATTTCTTGAAAAGAAATCACCAAATTCCAATAAAAAAATCAACATCTCAACTCATTAGACAACACCCAACTAAATAAGCCACCTCACCATCATCAACAACACCCAACTAAATGTGCCACCTTACCATCATTAATGTATTAGTCCACGTGTTATTCGAGTTAATGTTAAACAGTGACATGACATTGTTAAAGAACAACGCGTATCCCTCTAGTTTTCTTTATTCCACATTAATACCATCCACATTTATCATAACAAATTACACATGGCATCCCTATTACACATGACATCCATGTAAAACTACCAATACAATGACACATGGCTTCAACACCATGCACATTAATCACATAGCATCCATGTTACACATGACATCCACAAAATTTGATAACACGTGGCTCCTTAGTCACATCAACACCTATGCATACGTGGCAAACTTCAAATAATGTGCAATAAGTTATGACGAAGGCGAAGGGAGTTAGCTATGGGACAACATCAACCCCACTGGAATGCATACATCAACTATAATAACAAACAACCTAGAGAGTTGCAGCCCATCCATTTTCTTACTTGACTAGACCTTCGCATCTTCCAAGATAGTGTTATCATTTCTTTGAAAACAAGAAATTTGACATCTTTGTCTCAACTCAGAATATTCAAATAATGATAGGAACATTGTACCATACAAATAAATATATTTAACATTAACTTTCATGATGAACATTGTACCATACAAATAAATATATATTTAAATATAATCATAATATATGACATTTTAGGTGGAGCGTTTTGTAGCATGTGAAGCCACTTTAATGAAATAAAGTTACGAAGGGTCCCACTCGACGACCAACAACTTCAGTTGGTTTTCTCGTGTAGAATAATTATATTTTGGTAAATAAGAATCAATAAAATTATTTAGAAAAAGCGTAATCGGGTTTTAAATTTGCTTAGAAAATTGTAGAAATTTTAATAAGATTTTGGTAGATTTTTTTGTAAATCTGAGTTATAGTTATCAAATTTCAAGAATTTGAGTGTCGCATGGGTTTTTGATGGTATGAATTTATTTCCACCATAAAAATACAAAGTTTAAACACTCTTACCTCCATTTTTTTTGAAAAAAAAAATTGTCGAATTCTAACATTTTTTTCGTGAAACAACACCATGAAAAGATATACCTAAAATGAAAAAATTGAATAATCAATTTAGTTTGAAATAGAATCTTACATATCTAAAATGTCATAATAAAGAGAATCCAACTTATCACTATTACATTGATTTTATCACTAAAGTTGGTTGGTTGTATTGAGTTATTTTTATGTCATTATTTAAGTTGAGATCATACTAATTTCAATTATATTATAAAGTGTTTTTGAGAAAGAAGTAAAAGATAGAATTACATTTTGTCAATTTAGTTTATTTAGAATAGGGAAAAGAAATAATTGTTATTTTTTCAATTTAAATTAATTTTTTACAAATAACATTTTAAAAATCAATATCAATATATATTATTATTATATTATAAATATCATAATTTTGTTATTGGAAAAAACCAACCAAAAAAGTCAGTCCCCCATTAAATCATGAATTACCTTCACTAACAATATAGTTGCTATGAAAAATCAACAAGAAAAATGTTTATTACTTAATCATGGATGACCTTCATTAACAATAAGGTCAACTGAGAATTTAGTGTCTCACTCTATAAAGCTGTGTACAGGTAAAGATATGGACTGCCCACCTCCATAATATATACATCTGTTGCAATTTGAAAGATTAAACATTAAATTTTATTGTTAAAATAAGGCACATATTTTGTTTCAAATTTGCTAGGAAAGTTTTCATGATGTTTTGTTGTTGAATCTAAAACATAAGAACTATGTGCTAAGGCCGAAACTAAAATGGATATAAGAACTATGTGCTAAGGCTGAAACTAAAGCTGTTTTCGTTAAGGATAATGTGGGCATGGACTTTGAAATACTTTCATGTATATAGGTAATGCTATGTAATAATGTCATGCATTCAATCACTACTTTGAGTGAGCTCAGAACAACTTTCGTAATTGAAACAACAAAATATTTATGGAAGTTGAAACTTGATTAATACTGAAAGAAAACAAGCATTATAAAATTTTATTAAATTAAATTTAAAAATAATTTTATAATTGAGTTGAGAAGTTATTTTATAAAGTTTAATTTGAGGATTTGTAAGTTTGGTTTGTCTATAATGTAATAATATAAAAAAATAAGTACGATATAAAGTAATTAGATAATAATAAATAAAAAACCATGTGAATTAGATGTTAAATTTTATATTTTTCAAAAATATTTCAACAAAAAATTACATAAATTATTTGAAGATCTATGTTAACTAATTTATGTCAATATCAACTTCATATTTATCTATATATAGAAAAAAATAAGTTTTATGGTTAAAATTTTTAATTGGTCCTATATATACTCTATTTAGCATCCAAAAATACAATTTAAACAATAAAAAATAACATATTGTATTTTTCACTCTGAAAAAGTTTGCATATGAAGAAATTTGATCCCTCTCTTCTCCTGTTAGATCTGTACTTAAGATGGATCTATACTGGTAGATAAATAGTTTTTAAATATGAATATTCTCAGATATAAGTCTTATATCTACAATATGGATCACAAAAGTCTTAGGTCTAACATGAATATTCTCAATTTATATTTATATTAATTCTGGATCTATCAAACCCCGAGAGGGATCAAATTTCTTTTCATTCTAAAAGAGATTTGCATCTCAAAGGATTTGATCCCTCTCGACACTTGGTAGACTTTGAGTTAGGATGGATCTAGGTTGTTTTAATTCCCTCTTTAAATGTGCTATATTCCACATGAATACCATGGATCATTTTTATTTTTATTATTAATTTATTTTTAGAGGGTTATTTTTATTTTGTCCTATTTAAAAAGTTTACATTAAATTACATTTATTTATTTATTTTTATGTTATTTGACTTAGCCAAGATGTTAAACATTACATTACAACATCTCTATCATATTGGAACAATTTTTCACTCTGAAAAAATAATTGAAGGACACTATGCATGGCAATTAGGAGTTTTTTCCAACAATTTAGTGAAGGCACGTGCTTTTCTACATGGCATTATCTTAACTAGTGCATTCCATCCAAGACATCGTCTTGTTTTAGTAGATTCATTTAACATCCTAAAAAATATGCAAAACTGCAAGATTGAATGGTACCACATTCCATGACATAAAAATAATTTTGATAACTCCCAAGCCAATTTTCCTACCTAATTCGGAAAAAAGAGATTATTTTTAATTAGTAGACAACTTGTCAACCTACCAATTCCCGAATTTTGAAGATCCACTCATTTTATTTCTACATAATTTTTCAATAAATTAATATTTTGGGTAATATTGAAATTGTAAATTATGAATAGCAAATTACTTCACCTCCTTAACAATACCAAAATGATATATTTATATAATCCATATTGTATATATTCATGATAATATTTTATATAAATAAAATTCACCTATTTTACAAAATATATATAAATATAATTATAATTTATTATACTCATGAAAATTGATTAACCAATCACAACAACCTCATATGTCTTGCAACTTTAACAATTTCGGCTCGTAATTTCCTGATAACAAAAATATATGTCTCTCCCTTAGATGGAGACACAATCAACTTATTGACTAAAACATGCTCGCATGAAAACCATGGGTAAAGACCATGGGTATTGAGGAATATAGAGCAAGTCAAGTTCCAAGAGTAATGTAGAATGTAGAAGACCATAAGTTAATGTAGTGTTTTGTTTTTATTTTTAAAGGGTAATATGTTTTAATCTGTTTTAATATATATATAAAAGAGTAAGTTATTTAATTGAGATTTATTTTTTTATTAAATAAATATTTTTAGGGTAGTTCTTTTGGGTTAGAAATAAGAAAAAATAATTATGATAATCAAATTTAATAGTACTAAGTATATTTTGTTTAAAAAATAATTATTACTCGTAATTAAAATAATAAGAGATTTAAATCTTATGAGATTTCATAATTTTCTATTATAAATTAAGTATTAACGTCATTGGTAATAACTAAATGCAATTCTTAATATTTCATATATATATTAGTTTTTAATATATATAATTAAAAAGAAGTAATATATATTTGTATACAATGTATATAATATTATCAAAAAATCTTCACAATATCATAAAACAATATAAGTTTTTCTTCTTTTCATGTTTGAATTTTATTGCCTTAAAATTTTAATTTCTTGATTTTTGATTTTTGATTTTTGATTTTTTTACTACCAATTCAATAACCATTATTTTTTGCTAATGCAAGAGTTAGACCTTCTAATTCATTAATCAATAAATAGAGTACATAATTTACAACCAATCTTGAAGGGTCGTGGGCCAAGGAGAGAACCCATCAAAACCCCGTAACCAGGCCCAAGGCCAAAGCTTCGCCCCCTACAACTAAACCTTACAACTCTCTAAAGAAAAATACAAGAATCTGAATTTGGACCCAAAGAGGAACAAAAGTGCCACACTATAAAGTTCTCATATCTGCACCACTTCCTAACTCGCGAATCACGGAAATGAGTGTTAAGCCACCTCTCGCCAAGAACAAATTGCTTCCCGCCATATTCCTAACTTGCTTCTTTAATCTCAACCGTCGAATCTCCCCGCTCGATCTAATGGTCATGACTAAAATCGCAATGCTAAGCAGCATGACTTTTACCCAGAGGACCCACAAACATGCACAAACAGTCTCATCCGTGGATCTGCTTAGCCAGATCCGACGGTTGGGGATAATATCGCGCTCGCCTATATTCATGAACAATAGCATGTGATGAGGGTGGTATTCCTCTTGACCCCACTGCCATGTGGAGCACTCTGAATGGAATCGCTCCTGAAAAGAAAAAATCGCTTCCCGCATGTTAGGGTTGTGATCACTGGAAAACCGCTTAGGTCGTGGAAAAGCTAACAAAGAGGAAAAACCCATGGTTTCCCAGCCTTCGAGAGATCCCAGCTTCCAACCTCTCGCTGCATTTTCCCTACCAGAACTGATATGACCTGAATCAACCACCATCCTATCTGTTCTCCAAAAAATCCAGTCGCATGTGCTGTTGCAACTAGAAACTGCAAGTGAACAAATTAACTCGGGATGCGAGGGTTGACCCTTGCAAGCAACCCGCATTAAACCCGACTATGAGTAAACTCCTAAACCAAAAATTGCTAATCATTTGTACCCCTTCTCATGGCGCTATTCAGAAACATTGTCTCATCTTCATCTGCTTGGTCTTGGCACTTCGCTCTTAATCTATTCTGAGGTAGCTCTTGCCAGTACTTTGCCACCCTATTATCTGTGCAAATCTCTCCTAGATTGGCCAAAAAATATGCCAGTTTATTGGCCATTCTTCGCACATGAGTAAACCTGACTGTTCTCAGACTCTCGAGGTGACTGTGTATCCATTGAAAGACCTGGATCAATCTCCAGTTGCTCGAGGCTTTTTCCGGCTTCGTACCCCAGCTGATTTTCTTGACCGAGTTAATAATTAACTTTGAATCAGCTTCAATGATCACATTTTGGCGATTATCCTTGACCAGGAACTCTAGAAACTGCTCCATTGCCATTAATTCCACCATGTTGTTGGTGGCTCTTCCTAAATGGCAATAGAAGATGAACATAATATTTCCGTTTTCATCCCTTAACAGCCCTCCATGGCCGGCCATGCCCGGATTACCTTTTGAAGCACCATCAATGTTGAATTTCAGAAAACCCTTAGGGGGAGGATGCCAGAAATCTAGCCTAGGATCCAAAATTGAAACTTTCCTATCCAAGCCCTAAGGAATAAGTCCCTACATCTCTAGCTGACAGAGAATCCTCATATCTGTTACCGAAGGTGGATTCATAGGGAGATTGTGAACTCTAGTGCTAACCATCTCCTTAAGTTGTTTTAAGATCAAATCATGAAGGTACTAGAAAGGTTTCTTAACATTCTTGAAGATTCTATTGTTCCTTTCTTTCTAAACATTCCAAATAATGAAGCTTGGTGTAAGGGCCCAAGCTAAACCAAGAACTTCATTATCCGAAAAGTTTCTTCTCCAGTTGATAAGGGTATGGATAATGCTCCCATAGTCCCTGTCAGATTGTTGGAAGATGGAGGCAAAAGAATCCCAAAGCCTGGAAGTGAAAATGCAGTTGTTGAGGAGGTGCTCCATTGTTTCCTCTTGAGCTTCACAGAGTTGGCATTTGGAAGGTCCCATGACACCCCTCTTCCGAATGTTATCCCAAGTTAGAATCTTCCTATGAAAAACCAACCACATGAAAATTTTAATTTTCATCTAGCCTTGATGCCTCCATAGGTTTTGCCAAAACCTATCCGAAGCATGAGAATCTAGTCCAAGGAGTATGAGTTTTGCTTGCTTGAGCTTAAAGGTACCCTCATTGTTGTTGCCCCATCTCAGTTGGTCATGCCCCCCTGATACTAGAATTTTCCTTTTTTCTAACTCTTTCATTAGTATCTCAACCTTAGCTTTCAGGGGGTTGTCGTCATTGAAATCAAATCTCCTCCAATTTCTCCATTTCCCTATACTATTGTTTTGATCCCAAAAATCTTTAACCTTAGAAAGCCCCTTAGTATCTGCCTCTACTTTGAGGTCCTCCAGATCCTCTTTTAACAGAATAGGTTCTTGTTGCCATCTGTCCTCCCAGAATAAAGCTAAGTCTCCCTCTCTAATTTCCCAGAAGCTGTTATCTTGAACTAAGCCCCTGTTTTCCCAGGCTTTATTCCAGATATGTGATCCCTTTATATTACAATCCATCCTTATGTGGTCAATATCTTGCCATGAGCTGGCATATTTTTCTTTCCAAATGATTGCCCATTGAGCCTTTGGTTCTTTTATCTAGCGCCACCATAATTTTGCCCCTAAGACCTTGCTTAGAATCTCAGGATCATCCAATCCAAGAACCTCGTGGTTTTTGGGTTTGCACATTTTTTCCCAGGCTACTAAGGCCCATTTCTTCCTTTCTTACCCCTTGCCCCAAAGAAAGTCTCTTTGCATGCTTTTGAATTGATGTAGGACTCCTTTAGGAGCTAGGAGAGCAGAAAGCATAAAGACTGGGATTGATTGAAGAACAAATTTTGTGAGCACCAACCTACCAGCCAAGTTTAAGGATCTCATAGTCCATTTCCTGATTTTATCCTGCAATTTATTAATCACCGGCTCCTAGATGCTCTTGTGTAATGGTTTATCAGTTAGAGGAACTCCCAGATATTTTGAGGGGAGAGAATCTCTTTGAAAGCCCAGAATTCTAGATATGTTCCTCTGAATAGCAATATTAGTATTGAAGAAAAAAATCTTAGATTTGTATAGATTAACTTCCATACCTGAAGCCATGGCAAAGTCACTGAGGATTTGTTTGTAAGCAAGAGCTTCTTTGATTATGGGGATTCCTTGTAGCATGGTATCATCAACAAATTGTTGATGAGTCAAGGCCTATCCATTGTCAGAGATTTGGAGACATTTGATTTTACCAACTTCTTTAGCATGCTTAATAGACCTACCCAGTCCTTCCATCATGAGGATGAAGAGAAAGGGACAGAGTGGGTCACCCTGCCGAAGGTCTCTGGAAGGAATGAAAGTCTCCGAGGGAGAACCATTAATCAAAATAGAGAAGCTGGAAGAAGTAATCAGAGCTAGGATATACCTAACCCAATTGTGATCAAACCTGAATGCTATAAGAACCTTCCTGATGTAGGTCCAATTCAGCTTATCATAAGCTTTGGCTATGTCTAATTTCATGATCATTCCAACCTTTTTCTTGCTAGTTAGAGAGTGCACCACTTCATGTGCTTGAATGATGTTATTAAGAATTTTCCTTCCTTCCACATATCTCAATTGTTCCACAGAAACTAGGGTGGGAAAGAGGGGTCTGAGTCTATTGGCTACCACTTTTGATATTATCTTGTAAACCACATTGCACAAAGCTATTGGCCTAAACCTATCAGGGGTTTGGACCAACTCCTATTTAGGGATCAGGGTTATAAAAGAGGTGTTCAGAGCCTTCAAAATAGTTCTGTTCATTCTAGAGTCTTCCACTATATTTGCAATATCTTTTTTGACAATATTCCAGCAGGCTTTCAAGAAGTCAACATTGAAACCATCTGGGCCTGGCGCCTTACCATTCTGCATTTCTTTGAGTACCCCACTAACCTCCTCTTCAGTCACTGGTCTGTAAAGGTTGACATTATCCTCTTGAGAAACTAGCTTGGGTATATGTTTAGTGAATTCCCTAATGGAGTGCTCTCTTTCATGACAGGTTTCCTGTGCTATGCTTCGAAAGTGCTGAACTAGAACTACTTCTATTTCTTCCTGAGAATTTAGAAGATTTCCTCCTCCATCCTTAATCAAAGAAATCCTGTTATGAGCTCTATTCACCATGGTGGATTTGTGGAAAAATCTAGTATTATGTTCTCCTTCTTTTAGCCACTGAACTCTAGATTTTTTCCTTCAAAATATTTCCTCTTGTTTACATAATTTCTCCCAGGTTTGATGATATTTGGTGGCTTGATAACTTCTGACTTTATCAAAGCCCTTCTTGATGAGGGCTTGGTTGAGTTCCTGCATTTTACCTTCAATAGATTTTTTATCCTAAAAAATATTGCCATATTCATTCTTGTTCCGGCCTTTAAGCCATAGCTTGATGTGTTTTAGTCTTTTCTGAAGAAGGAACATTTTGGTGCCCTGAATGTATAAATCTTCTAACCACCATTTGGTTATGTTGCTAATGAAATCTGGGTGGGAAAGCCAGATGTTCTCAAATCGAAAAGGTCTGTTCCTGGGGGTACCAATGCCTTGAACCTCCAGTTGAATTGGCCAGTGATCTGAGCCCCCAAAGGGGAGAACTCTTGCTACCATTTCCTTATCATTGAGCATAAGATCCTTTGAGATTATGGATCTGTCTAATTTTGAGGCAACTTGAGATTCTCCTCCTCTTTTATTGTTCCAAGTAAAGATACCATTATTTGTTACAATGTCCACTAGTTTCATCTTATTGATAAGGGTTTGAAATGCCGAAGAGTCCTTGCCTAGAACTTTGGTTCCCCTTTTTTTCTCCAAAAGTGATTTGATCAAGTTGAAATCACCCCCCAAGATCCCGGGTATTCCAACATATCTGTCTCTGAGATTCTCCAGAGAATTTAGAAACCTAAGTTTATCATCCATTCTTTGAGGGCCATACACATTCGTTACCAGGTAGGTTTCCTTGTCTCCCACAGGTTGAATGACCACAGATAAATAATCCCTAGATGCTTCAACATCTATTATACCAATTTTTTGTGGGTTCCAAAGAGTGAGAATACCTCCTGTTGTATTCTCTACTTTGACTTCCAAAAACTCAAATCTATTGAGCCATTTACTATGGACCTCTTTTATTTTCTTAATAGAACACTTGGTTTCCTATATGAAAATCACATCCGGAGCTGCTTGTTTCATTCTGTTACTTAGTAATCTTTGTTTTCTTTTACTACCTAGACCCCTAATATTCCAACAAGTGAACTTCATAATTAACGATTATTAAAGGAGTAACTGGATAGGTCTTTCATCTTACCTGAATCTATCATTAGCTTTCCACATTCCATCAATAGCTCATTCTGCTTTTTTCTACCTCTTTTCTTTCCTGGGTTTCTGGGTGCTAGTCTTGTTGTGGCTTTAATCGTTTTCACTCCTTTGCCCTGCTTATCATTGTTTCTTTGTCTCTCTACCCCTTGAGTCTAGGTTTTCCATATAAACAACTGTTGGACTCTATTGAACTCCTTTGAAGGTAACGAGTCTAACGCTTCTCTAGTTCCTTGATTCAAGAGACCTTCCAAATCTAGGTTCTCTTTCTCAAGAATTTCCTGTAGTTCATGGTCCTCCATTTCCATCTCGCTCTGCGTCATTTCATGGTCCACCTCCATTTCTACATCACTCATCATAGTTTCTTTCTTTTTGTTATTATCTTGTGTTTGTTCACAATCTTCTTCTTTCCCTTCCTCCTTTGGACTTCCTCCCTTTGCCTGATCTGCTTATATTATACCTTCGTCCTCTTTGAGAACTTGAAACTTGTTCTGGCTAGATTGTTGCCCTTCAAATTTATGCGTCTTTGGCCCTCTTTTGCCTCCTTTTCCTTTATGTGCCACCTTGTGGAAGCTTTATGAATCCTTCATTGTGTTAGTTTTGCTTTTTTTTTTCCACTTTACTGAGAGGGCAATCTTTGAACAAGTGCCCATGCTCGTGGCATTTGCGACATCTAAAAGGAATGTGTTCATAATCTACTATTTGTACCCATTCTTCATCAAATACTTCTAAGATAACCTCATCCAACAAAGCTCCAGAGCGATCCATCTCCACACATATTCTAGCAAAGGAAGTATACTTTCCCCTTCTAGTGGCTTCAAAAGCTTTGACAAAATGTCCTAACTTATTTCCTATGGAGGATAAGGATTACGTTTGCCAGTAATCAAGAGGTAGAGAGTAGAGTCTTACCCAAACCGAGACCGATGTAAAGGTTTCACGTTCCAGAACAAAATTCATGATCCATGGACGCATATAGAGGCCTACTGCAGCGTAAAAGTAGGGCCCTCCTTCAAACACTTTATCCTTGTCTTTAATATTTTCAAATACCACAGTGAAGAAACCCTTGGACCCAAGATGTATGTCAATGCTTCCTTTTGGTTTCCAGTAGTATTTAATCCATGTTTGTAAGGATTTTTTAGTGGGCCATAAACCCATGAATTTACAAATGATTGCATATTTTTGTGTGTGGTCCCTGTGCGCCTACAGTGCAGGATCATTTAAAATGACTCTGGGAGTAACCACCGTTTTGGGTTTACATGGTCCCATGTGTGCTTTGTCTTTTGTTCCTTGCTCCTTATCTTCTTCCTCCTTTTCCTTTGTGCCATTATGCTCCCGTGACTTGGTTCCATCCTGTTCCTCTTCACTGTTGCTTTTCCTTCCTTCTAAAGGCTCTCTAACATTATCCATTGGTTTTTTGCCCCCGTTGGCCACAGCCTGCTTATAAGAGGGAGTGGAGCTCCCTCCATTGCGTCCTTCCATGGAAAACAATCTTAGTAATAGCCTGTAACCTTAGTTTTTCGTCCTCGTAGTCTTCACCTCAGCCTGGTTAAACTCCTTCTTTCCCCTTGGAGCTTCGGAAGTATGCCACCTTTTCACATGAACAAGGAATGTCTCAATAACCATTATTAATATTGGCCCATATTACTATAATATTTAATTAATATTATTAATTTCCTAAAATTGCTTCTAACTCTAGTCAAAACTTCCATCTTTGCTTAAGCAAAGATTGCGTAAGGATGCTCAATGTTGGCTAGACCATTGGAAAATAAAGGAGGAGATCATCTTGAAGAATAAGGATAGTATTAAAAATATTATTACTTCCAAATTTAATGATAAGTAGTGGGGAAATAAAGAGTTAGAGGGAAAAATGAAACTAAGATATTATAAGGAGGTGATCAACCCTAATCTTGAAAACTAGAATTATCTATGTCTTGACTAGTGTTAAGAAGAAAATGAGCATTCCTAAGATAAGAACTAATTCTCATGAGCTTCAAAGTGAAACTAGGTGTTGGTCAATTCCCATAATGCCATCGTATAAAAGAGTATGTCACATTTGTGATACTAAGAGGGTTGAAGATAAAAAGCACTTTATCTTGGATTCTCTAGCTTTTACTTACATCCGATCAGAATTTTGAAATGTTTGTCATACTACCAACCTTCTTGACTTGTTAAGTCAGCATAACTATAATGATTTGCGAATGATTCTCTCACTTCCTTTTAAGCATATAATTAAAATTTTAAAGAATCTCAATTAATCTCTTACCTTCTTAAGATTTGATAGACCATATTGATCTTAGTACACATTAATCATCATCATCATTATACTATAATTATAATAATACATGTTTCTTATATAGTTATAGTTGTATTGCAATTCATACATATTTTTATTAGTTAAGTAATATA
>APFE031541235.1:5539-43921 GCA_000404065.3 Pinus taeda | reverse complement strand
GGCATCTTTCTCGAACACTGTTTTTACACCTGCATCATCCAACTTGCTTACAAAAATCATATTTCTGGCTAATGCAAGAATATGCAGAACACCCGGAAGTGTTCTAATCCTTCCACCTTGCAAATTCAACTTGAATTTTCCACGACCAACGATTTTAGCCTTCCTGTCATCCCCTAAGAAGACATCACCACCATCATATTTCTCATACTTGCAAAACCACTCTCTATGGGGAGTGAAATGAAAGGATTCACCTGAGTCAATAAACCATGCCTCATGATCTACGTATGTACTTGAAGAAGCCAAGTACACATCCCCACCTTCATTTGAGGTGGTTTTCGCCTCTACAAAAGGAGCATCATCAGATCCCTTTCCTTTGTCATGAGCTTTAGATTTATAGTCCCTTTTTAGTGCCCTTCATTTCCACATTTCTAGCACATCATCTTTACAGGTTTTCCTCGAGATTTAGATCTCCCTCTAGATTTAGATCTCCCACTCGATGACTTATTTTTGTTTCTGTTATGGGACTGTCCTTGTATAAACAAGGCATCACCATTCTGGCTCTCCATATTTTTCCGTCTCATCTCCTCCGTAAGCAAGGATGAGACTATTTCATCAAACTGCAAGGCATTTGCGTTGTTACCTATTGCAATAACCAGAATATCCCACAAATATGGTAGAGAACACAATAAACTGATGCACTTATCTTCATCTTAAATTTTAAGATCAACAGATAATAACTGGCTTACCACAGTATTAAATGCATTCAGATGCTCTGTCAACGAGTCTCCATCTTTCATCCTCAGGTTATATAGCTTTTTTCCGTAGGAAAATTTTATTCACCAGAGACTTAGATTGGTACAAAGTCCCTAACTTGTCCCACAAAGCCTTTGCCGTAGCTTCCCTTTATACATTCAACAATACTGAATCTAAGACACATAATCGTATTGTGTTCTTTGCCTTCTGATCCAACTTCTTCCATTCTTCATCGGGCACTCTCGTTGGTTTAGTACCTCGATCTACTGTGATCCACTGATCTTTGTCCACCAGTAGATCCTCCATCTTGACCTTCCATAACTCAAAACTCTGACCATTAAATTTCTCAATCTATATCTTTCCACTATTTGCCATCTTCTTTCACCACCAGAATTGATCTTGTAGATCTCCTACTGAACAAGGTCTACCACAAGCCCGAGTGAAACCCCTCAGCAATAAAGGCATCCCCTTGAAGCCAAAATAGCTTTGATACCAAATGTTGGTTTTAACCCCGTACATAAATTATCTGCATACAAATTCTAAAAAACAGAAAATAAACAAAGCGAGATCATAACACATAAAACACATATATACAGAGATTTTCCTTTAGATCCAAAAATCGGGACTACCAGCTTAATTTTTCATTATGTTCCTTTCAATGTTACAATACATATTTATACATGCCGAAGCATCGAATACCATGGATCGAAAACCATCGTGCCCAAAACCATGTGCTAAAACCATGCACAAAACCAAAGGTAGTTCCGCCCACCTAATATAGGATCCCAAAACAATTTCCCCAGGGCATTGCCTCAGACCCATAGAGGGGGGCTACCCGCCCCCCTCAAACCCCCTGTGACCCCCCTGCTGCACAATCGACACGACGAAGGGGAGCCTTTGCCCCCCCCCCCTCTAACCCCCCAGTTAACTAGGGGGGCTAGTCATGGAAAAAATATAACACAAAGGAACACCGATAAGAGAAGTGGAGAATATGGAAGTAAGTAAAACCAATATTTAAATAAAATTCCATCAAATAAATGTAATTTTCATTTCCAACTACAAAACCTAAACAATGTCGATTGGTTCCTTAAAACTAAGATTCATCTCTTTTCACATTCTACATATGCTTGAATCCATGAATGTGGTACAAATATAAAATATCTTTATGAAATAATTCCCATGACTTCATGTAACAACAAGATCCATAACTCCATTCCTTGGACCTGGATCCAACAATATTCATCCACCAAAGCTTGAATAGGTTTCCAATATCCAAAGTATGGCATGCTCTTGCCTAAAAAGACCTATATAATATATATATATATAGAGAGAGAGGAGAGGAGAGAGAAGAGAGAGAGAGAGAGAGAGAGTAAATATTATTAGATTCAAGAACTTTTAACACAACATTTGGTAAATTTCAAAGCTTCACATACAAGAAATGCATAGATCTAATCTATAAGTTGTTCCTGTATAGGGAATGGCTTCACATCAAAATAGTCCATATCATCGTTTTTTGGTGGAAAATTTCTAGGAAAAGGGTCTACTCTAAACAATATCCTTTGCAGCATAGGAAAAGCCATGTCTTCTGAGGATCTGGAAGCCATTGAAAGATAATATATCATCAATACTAAATCTCAACAATATAACCAAACCATAAAATACACAACTCAAAGCTTAACGTTATATGCCTCAATACATCCAAAGCATAAAAAACCTAACTCAAATATTAACATTATATACCTCTTAATGTGAGACATGGGACTCAAAAACTTCCCAAAAGGCGCTTGCACATTGGGGTGTCCATATTTGTAGATAGCATACCATACCATGTAAATTTGGAGCACAAGAGAAGAAACCAAGTGTTTTGGACAATCCATGGAAATGTATGGAATTGAAAGGTGAAAAGAAAAACCAAAATTGTTTCAAAAGTTCTCCATGGAAGGTTTTCTCCAAGGTGATATTACCAATATTTTAGTTGGAGGGCCTTTTCCACCCATCTTTGGTTTCATATATGGGAAATTTGTACTCTTATCTAATGGAATCCATTAGTAAAATGAAGAATAAAAGGAATATCATTAAACTACTATTTTCCAGGCTCACATTGAAGCTCTAATGTCGTTATCTTCTATTAGTATTTGAATGCTCTCTTACCTTAATACACATAAGAAAAATACTTGACAATAATCCATATACTAAAACAGATACTAAGGTTACAAAAGCAACACACTAGTTTATTATTCTATAACTCTTTCATGTCATCCCCATCTCTTAAGGAGAGGAATTGTCTCCCCATCTATTAGCACAAACTATCAGAGTATAAATTAAAAGTTGTGTGAAAAACCTAAAAGATAGGGGGTCTTCGTATAGATCCAACCTACCATCATCATGGGCTTTCACTGTTATGAAATTATCATATCTGGTCACCAAGCCAGGATAATGGCTCACAAAACTTCTTTGTAAGACAAGAGGTCTGATCACGAGCTGGCTGTTCATGACTATCGACACTTATGAATGGCATTGTCATATTTGGTTACCAAGCCAGGACAATGGTTTTCAAAGTTGTTAATGAAATATTTCTTCTATGAAATAGTAAATAGTAGATTGGATACTGACATTCCTTTGGGTTAAAAAGGAAACCCTGTCGAGGATATGAATGCCTGCTGGCAACAGTGGCTCTACCTGTGACAATGAGAGTTCATCTTTCTTACTAAACACAATGCTAAACTTTTGTCTTTTAGTTTATGTTGTAATTAATTAATGGTTATTGTAAACATGATCTTACTCTTATGACTTCTACAAGACATGTTCAAAATGATTAAACTCTATTTTGAGGGATTTCATACAGTCTGAATCTTAACATTTTGATTTTATTCCACCTTTCTCCTTTTCCTTTTAGGATTTTATTAATAATAAACCATAAATAATTGGCTCTTCCCAGTCTGTTGCCATTGTTGTGGTAAAACCACAACCCCCCATTATTCACTTAATTCTCATTATGGGGACCCTTTGATTGAATCTTGGTCATGTCTCTTTATGATTTCCTGATTTTGGATTGCTTCAATGAGTTTGACATGTTTTTATCTTCCTATCAAAAGTCATTTTATCTCATTTGGTTGTTTGGTTTGTAAATGATGCCTAATTGAAGATTGGATATTTTTCACTGCCGAGACCAAGAACATGTTGGAAATAATATTGACAGGGGGGTGAATAAATATTTACAAATCAATAATTTTTTCATTTCCATAATCAGATTTATATACGCTACTTCAGAGAAGGGAACTCATGTGTGCACGTAACTATTCTTAAGGAAACTAACATATATCCAGTGAAATTATGATTCAGTTAATTCATCATATGTTGATATTTAATCAGTGCATCAACACTTTATTAAACATTAAACAATAACCATGTGTAGTAATAACAGAATAAATCATCACACATAAGCAAGACACATGAACACCAAGATTTAAGGTGGAAACCCAATGTGGGTAAAAACCACATGTTGCTGTCATCTCTGTCTTCTTTTAATAATAAGAAAATATGTTTACAATCTTGTACTGGTGAAGACTCATACCAGTATGCAGGCACCCACCTGTAGAAGGATACACCCTTCTCTCGTTTTCTAGCTTATTTTAGAAGGGAGCTACAACCCCCTAGTTCTTGTACTAGCGATATATTTACTAATACTTAGGCTCCGACCTACAGAAGGCTACAACCTTCACTCATTCTCCAGCTGCTACTAGAAGGGATTTCCAAACCCCCTAACCAAATCACCAACCACTATTGGAAGGAAGCTTCAACTTCCTCACTGAAGGCTCCAACCCTCAGTATCCTCTAGGGACCACGTTTCATAAATTTTTAGACTGGATTCTCCTGGTACACAACAATACATATGAAGGCCTCATTTCATCAAATTTTCATGTTGGACCCATTAGTAACATGGAAGCTCAAAATCAATCACCACTTCAATACAACCATCAAATACATCTGCATCAACCAATCACTGAAACCCAATCAATCTCTGATATAACTGAAACAATCAATCTCTGAAACCTCTGAACCTCTAACACAACTGAATAAAACAATCAATGAACCTATGACATAACTGAATCAACAATTCATTCAAACTTAATGAAATTCAACCAAGCAACTGGAACAGATAGATCACTATAACCAGTACACAGATCTTAACCCATAACATTGTATCAACAACCAGAACTAATTGTAACCTCAAAATCCATGTGTCAGAATGTATACACTCCTTTAATGAAGCAAACCTGCGTGTATACGCTACTTCCTTTTGCCCAACCTATGTATACCTCTAAAGATACTGAATCATAAAACCTATGAACCACAAATTGTACCAATCGGTGACATTCTGAAGATCTACTATCATATTACAGATTTCTAAATAGATAGCAACACAGATCACCCTTCTTTCTCAATCAATTAATTAATGAGACACAAACTCTTTATGCATTTAGTTTTACTTTCATATCTAAGAAGAATTCATTGATAGACAACAGTAAAACAACAACAATGATGTGATAGATCAATCATCCTTGAACATCAAGCTTTTCTTTTGCATATGCTACTTGGAAGAGCCAAAACAGTGTGTATATCTGCAAATACTTACTTATAACTTCGCTGCAATTCCCAACTTCGGACATACCCAGATCATCGCATATAAAGGATAAAACATGTGTTAGCAATCGGATTTGGCCCATCCATTATCAGATACATAATAATAAGTCATTATGATCCTGATCCATCATTAGATCTCATCCATCATCAAACACTCAAGTGTATATTTAGTCTAGATCAAGCAAAGCATCAAAAGCCCATAACATGCATAGTTTCCCTTTATCTAACACTTCATAAGATATTCATTACTTGTGCACTTACCCCTTTGATCTTTTCCTCCTTATATAGTTTTAGGGCTTTCTCAATACCTTGGACCAATACCTCAGACCAAATACCTCAGACCAAACACCTCAAACCAATACCTCAGACCAATACCTTGGCCCAGATACCTCAAACCAATACCTTGGACCAAAACCTCAGACCAAAACCTCAGACCAATACCTCGGACTAAATACCTCAGACCAATACCTTGGACCAAATACCTCAGATCAAAACCTTGGACCAAAACCTCAGACCAAAACCCTGGACCAATACCTCGGACCAAATACCTCAGACTGAATACCTTGGACCAAAACCTTGATTTTCCATCCCATACGCGCTTTTCCTTCTGTGAAAGTGCATGCATACGTATACGCTTCTTCTATTTGATGAGCCCGTGTGTATACGCTACTTGGACAAGGTGAACTAGCGTATACTTCTTAAACCATTCTCTTTCTTCAATTTCTTGATTCTGATTTGTAGTCCTTTGTTCCTTCATCCTATTCTTTGTACCATTACTTTGTTCCCTCTGAATAGACTTGTTATAATGTGATTTACCATATTATTGTTGAAATGATTCCTTTGAATTTCCCTACATTTTGTCACATTTGTAAACATAACTGGCATGCATTCTATCACATCTGATATCTCTCCTGTAGATTCATCTAGTTACGTAGATTTATCTAGTTACCATATACAAGTTAGTTGTTATGCTACAAGTGGGTTGCCATCAAGTACAACACATACATCATAATGCAAATAATCTCCCCCTTTCAACTTGATGGCAACCATGTTGGTGTTGATTAATGCAAGCGGTAGAAACTGTTAGAGATAACAAGCAACACCAAAATACTCCTCCCCTTTGACATCAAGGGAAAAGGGTGGACCAAGGTATTCTTCCCCTTTGATATCAAGGGCAAAGGGTTGACCAAAATGAAGAATTTCCTATCTGAGAAGCTGAATATAAACATTCATCATGCTCCCCCTAGGCACATGCTGAATTCTTTAATTAAACTCCCCCTTTTTACATGTTGTGATGCACTAAACCGTTCATGCTCTCCTTGAGCACATGCAAAGTCTGCAAAAATATTTTCCAAAAGAATAACATAACTCTATAACTCAATTATGTGAGTTTGACATTCCTATCACCAATGACTCATACATACATCAATCTCCCAACCAAGTGGGGATATATCAAATTTGACTCATCCACCCAACCAAGTGGGGATATACCAATTGTTTATACATGACTGAAATATAACAATTATTACATCATCCTTCCCATGCATAGTGGGGGTACAAATTACTAATATGACCAAAAAGGACCCACTAAAAGACTACGACAGACAGAGACATATTATTACATCATGGGTCTTTATATAACCTTTACATCGAATGATATACATGACATTTATAACAAAGAACAAAGATCTAAACAAGACCATGATAGTCATCAACAATTATCATACACCATGTATGATCTGCACCATAAGAATTTTTCAACAACATTTAGACTAGCAACCTGTATATGTCCATCATTAGTTCCCAAGATATGACAATGTAATTATCATCAACCTGTGACAAAGTATGTTGCATATAGATATCAAATCATCCTCTTGATCTCATCAAGGTCAACTTGCTCTATTTCCTTAGTAGAAAGAGCCTTATAATAACCTTCCATGAATCAACTAAGCATATGTCATATCTCCAAGCAGTAACACAAAATCATTCACATCATATCATATGTATGTGAAAACACCATAGTCATTATCTATGATTATAACATCGTCAACAAGAACTCTATGATCTTTCCACAAGAACCCTCAATGTATCAACCATGTATCATCACTAGGATACATCTCACATATGATAAGCATCAACCACGATAACCAACATATGTGAGTATCAAACTATCATCATAAGGTAAGAATTCATCACCATTATGTGACTAAGTAAGCCATATCTCTAAATATCCATGTCTTCAAATAGATATGTCTTCACGAGACCTGCAATAACACCATTCTCTTGGCCAACCAACGATATTTGTCAATACGCAACTTAAGTAATCATCCATGTATCCAACATAATGTGTATCCATCAACGATGTATCTAGCAAGCCATGAGCTCATAGTCATTTGTTAAGCTTTCTTGATACCATAAACAACAACAGTCCTCAGCCATGTGAGAGCTAAGAACTATAGGAATCCTACACCATATGAACTTTATGCATCTTTGAAGGCATGATGAAAACAACATAAAAGAAATGAGTGACTCATCGTCAAATACTCAAGCTTTGTACTTCTCCTTGTCCTTACGAAGATCACCATGTAAGCAACATATCATATGTATTGTATGTATCATAAATAAAGGTCATCCACAATCATCCATAAATCTGATCTGAATAACAACTATGTGGCTCAAGCAATATAAGTATCATCTGAGATTTCATTATAGGAAACTCATTACCGCAACATAACATGATGTATCATTTAAACACTTTAGCCACATAAGCATCATCACCATTGATAAGAATCATTAGGTACCAAAGACTTCTAAACATAATGCCAACAATGCATTATAGCATATTCTCCCCCTGAACCTGTGCCACTTATTCACTATCAGATCTGATTATTTCATATATCAGTAAGAATTATCAAGGCATCATCATTAATCAAATGTACATCAAGTCATCAACAACATATGAGGATCAAAGGCACTTCTAAATAACATCCACAGACTATAGCCATCAATCATCAAGACAGAAAAGATAATTGATAATTGTCTGAACCATATCAGATTATTTTTCTGAGTCTATCCCACTGCTTCTTCATCAAACCAACATATACGTGACTTTGCAGCTTCGAACTCGCGTATATAGGCGACTTGTCTTCATGATAACTGCGTATGAGAACTAGAACACTGAAATTTCATACTTTCAGTTCCTCTTGAGTTTGTTTTGTCTATATACTGAGCTATGCCACATATTTCTGGCTATACTTCCTTCTTCTTCCATACCTTGGAGTGTGATGATGTTTGTTCCTTTTGGTATGTTGGCCGAAATTTTCTCTTGCATTCTTTTGCTATATGCCCAAACTTGTTACAAGCATAACATATTATATGTTTCATATTCCCTCTATAGTAGTTAATGGCTTTGTGACTAAACATATTGCAAGAAAAGCAGTATCCCTTAAAGTACGTGGAAGCTGATGATCTTTCTGTGTGATGGTTATTAGCTTGAATCATTCTATTTCTGCATTTGGCTGCAATATGTCCAAAATTATGACAAATGAAACATTAAACATTATTCATCAAAGGAAAGAACTTATTAACACTTCCACAGGTAGGAGTAAATGATTTTCTTTGAAGACTTTCTTCCCTTGGTTGTTGATGGGGTTGATCTCTTATCTCCTTGTTGAGCATTTTAGATTTTTTACTAGAGTTCCTTGCTTCAATTTGTGAGCTAGATTCATCTATAACAGTTTCATGAAAACAAAGACCAGATTTGATGGCAGGAGACCTTTGACTACTAAGAATATCATCCAAAATATTAGTACTATCTTGATATCGTAAAATTTTATCCTTTTCTTCTAATTTACCTTTTAGGATTTTTACCTCAACCTCATATTGCTCTTCCTTTTCAAGAAACTGCTTTATCATGATTTCTTCATCTTTTCTTCCTTCTTCCACTTGTTTCCTTAATTCGAGAACTTAATTTTCTTGTTCTTCAAATTCTTGGAGTAGTTCTTCATTCTTCTTATTTGAATTTTTGAGATCTTCCTTTAGAGAAACGACCATAGCTTCAAGACCTTCATAGTAGCTGGTTTTTTCTATAAGTTCCTTGGTTGTTGCATCCCTTTTCTTCACTTCATTTCTCAATGATGTCACTTCATCCTGCAACCTTTGACTTTGATCTTCCTCTTCTCTGTACTGCTTATTTATTTGTTTCCTTCCTCCAAATGGGCTTTTAACTTGGTAACTTCTTCTTTGTAGGCACATTCCCTTTTATCAATTAGATCTTTTTCTCTAATTGTGTCTATGAGATTTTTAAATTCTGCCTCTATTTGATTTGTTTCTCTTTCACCCATAAGATCAAATTCAATTGTTTCGTTGTCACTTTCATTATCTTCAAATGAACATAGAAATGTATCACCAGAGGACAACAAATTCATACCTGATAGTTCTTTTTCTTGTTCATCTTCATTCTGAGGTGATTCTGAATATGAAGATTTGCTTCCACATAAAGGCCAATCATCTCTCCCACTGTCACAATTCCTTTGAGATGTATTCTTCTTTTGAGGTGCTTTCTTCTTTAGCTTCTTTCCCATTGTTACTACGGATCTCCTTCAAAAAATCAAGCTTCTGCCAAAGGACCTACTCTGATACCAATTTTTGGAAATAATACTGGGGGGGGAGGGGGTGAATCAATATTTACAAATCAATAAAATTTTCATTTCCATAATTAAATTTATATACGCTACTTCAGAGAAGGGAACTCGCATGTGCACACAACTCTTCTTAAGGAAACCAACGTATATCCAGTGAATTTATGATTCAGTTAATTCATCATATGTTGATCTTTAATCAGTGCATCAGTACTTTATTAAACATTAAACAATAACCATGTGTAGTAATAGCATAATAAAACATCACACATAAGCAAAACACATGAACACCAAGATTTAAGGTGGAAACCTAATGTGGGTGAAAACCACCTGCTGTTGTCATCTTTGTCTTCTTTTAATAATAAGAAAATATTTTTACAATATTGTATTGGTGCAGACTCATAACAGTATGCAGGCACCCACCTGCAGAAGGCTACAACCTTCTCTCTTTCTCCGGCTTCTTCTGGAAGGGAGCTACAACCCCCTAGTTCTTGTACTAGTCGATATATTTACTAGTACTTAGGCTCCGACCTACAGAAGGCTACAACCTTAATTCATTCTCCAGCTGCTACTGGAAGGGAGCTCCAACCCCCTGACAAAATCACCAAACACTGTTGGAAAGAAGCTTTGATTTCCTCATTGAAGGCTTCAACCCTTAGTATCCTCCAGGGAGCACGTTTCATAAATTTTCAAACTGGATGCTCCTGGTACACAACAATACACATGAAGGCGTCGCTTCATCAAATTTCATACTGGACCCATTAGTAACATAGAGGCTCAACATAAATCACCACTTCAATACAACCATCAAATACATCTACATTAACCAATCACTTAAACCCAATCAATCTCTGATATAACTAAAACCCAATCATAAATCTTTGATATAAATGAAAAAATCAATCACTGAAACCTCTACACCTCTGATGCAACTGAATCAAACAATCAATGAACCTTTGACACAAATAAATCAAAAATTCATTCAAACTTAATGAAATTCAACCAATCAACTGGAACAGACAGATCACTGTAAATAGTACATAGATCTGAACCCAAAACATTGTATCAACAACTAGAACTAACTGTAAGCTCAAAAGCCATGTGTCAGAATGTATACGCTCCTTTAATGAAGAACCTACGTGTATACGCTACTTCCTTTTGCCCAACCTACGTATACCTCTAAAGGTATCGAATCATAAAACCTTTGAACCACAAACTATACCAATCAGTGACATTCTAAACATCTACTGTCATATTACAGATTTCTAAACAGATAGCTACAAGGATCACTTTTCTTTCTCAATCAATTAGTCAATGAGACACAAACTCTTTATGCATTCAGTTTTACTTTCAGATCTAACAAGACTTCATTGACAGACAACATTAAAACAACAACATTGATCTGATAGATCAGTCATCCTTGAATATCAAGGTTTTCTTTTGCATACGGTACTTGGAAGAGCCGAACTAGCATGTATATGCACCTTCACCAAAGAGAATCAATGTATAGATATGAAAATACTTACTTACAACTTTGTTGCAATTCCCGACTTCAGACATACCCAGATCATCACATATAAAGGATAAAACATGTGTTAGCAATGAAATCTAGCCCATCCATTATCAAATCACATAATAATAAGTCATTATGATCCTGATCCATCATTAGATCTCATCCATCATCAAACGCTGAGGTGCATATTTAGTCTAGATCAAGCAAAGCATCAAAAACCCATAACATGTATATTTTCCCTTGATCTAACACTTCATAAGATATTCATTACTTGTGCACTTACCCCTTTGATCTTCTCCTCCTTATATAGTTTTAAGCCTTTCTCAATACCTTGGACCAAAACCACTTAGGACCAATACCTCGAACCAATACCTCAGACCAAATACCTTGGACCAAATACCTTGTAGCAATACCTTGGACCAGATACCTCAAACCAATACCTTAGAACAAAACCTCATACCAAAACCTCAGACCAATACCCCGGATTAAATACCTCGAACCAATACCTCGGATCAAAACCTTGGACCAAAACCTCAGACCAAAACGTTAGACCAATACCTCGAACCAAATACCTCATACTAAATATCTTGGATCAAGACCTTGCTTTTCCATCCCATATGCGCTTTTCCTTTTGTGAAAGTGTGTGCATATGTATACGCTTCTTCTATTTGATGAGCCCGCGTGTATACGCTACTTGGACAAGGTGAACCAATGTATACTTCTTAAACCATTCTCTTTCTTCAATTTCTTGATTCTGATATGTAGTCCTTTGTTCCTTCATCCTATTCTTTTGTACCATTACTTTGTTACCTCTAAATAGACTTGTTATAATGTGATTTACCATATTACTTTTGAAATGATTCCTTTGAACTGCCCTGCATTTTGTCACTGTTGTAAACACAACTGTCATGCATTCTGTCACATCTGATATCTCTCCTGTAGATTCATCTAGTTACCATATACAAGTTAGTTGTTATGCTACAGGTGGGTTGCCATCAACTACAACAAATGCATCATAATGCCAACAGAACAAGTCTTAGATTACAAAGTGGCTTTTATATTATGAATTGGCTTATTGATAAAAGTGGAGAAACACTTATTGAAAAGAATGAATATATCAAATCTAATATCGAAGTTTTGATTCATCAAGACTTTGACATCGAAAGAATCCTTTTGAGAATCCCAGGTATTATGAAGAGGCTTAATAAAACATTTATCCAAAATTTTGATCCAATTTAATAAAGTGGTTGTAATTATTTGCAGTACACATATCAGAATCCATGGATATTGTAATATTAAAGATCTCTGATATAGCCCCCATTAATATGCAAACTTTGGTTCATAAAACCAAAATATTCAACATATCATTGCACCCACATTCCACGTCATTATTCCACTCCCGCATATCGGAGGTAATGCATATCAGAGGTAATGTATATCGGAGATTTCCTTTCGAGACACATTTAGAAAACTCTGATATGGCATTCCGCCAATATTCCGATAGCGATATAACCTCCGATCTTCGACCTCCAATATAACCTCTCGCTCTAATATTCGATATTCATATCCCTCTGATCTCTGACTTCTGATATTCATATCCGTCGATATTCCGATAACCAATCCTTCTGATCTCTGATAATCATTTCTCCCCCCCCCGATATTCAATCTTCGATAATCGTATCCCTCCAACTTCGGACTTCCGATAATCCACTCACCTCTGATATTATACTCACCTATGATATTCAGAACCAATACACTATTTAAAAAGAGTTTAATAAGATATCATGTTCACTCCATAAAAGCGTATCGATATCGGAGTATCAACGTTTTTTCATTTGTGTGCATTGTTAAAAGTTCCGATGATCTTACCTGCGATACCACTCATCTCTTTCCACGTGTCACTCCTACTTTGACCACTATTATTATTATAAATAAAATTCCACATAATTATTTTAAAAGGTGTCTCACGACCTAAATGAATTTATATATATATATATTGTAGCTTTTTAAAAAAATTCTCCATTTTCATAAAATCCTCTATTCATAACTAATTTTATTATCTGTTATAGCATAGAGGCTTCCATGGCTAATGATGGAAAATAGATCTAGTCAATATTATCAAAGGAACCCCACCAAGTGGCATAATGTTGGATAATAATAGATAGATCAAGTGGTTGAAACAACAAGTCTAAGGTTGGACTTCACCGTGAAAAATGTGATTCTATCCTGTCAGAAGCAAACCAAACTCATCAGAAAACTAAACTGGGCATTTTTCTCAATTGTGGCCATCTAAATTTGGCCAAAACCCCAACCGAAGGAATCGTTTTGCTTCATTTTCTTTTAATTAGCTCCGAGAGAAAAAAGATAGAGTAATATAAGATCTTTCAACCTGCTTGTATAGGAAGAGTTAAGACTCATTTGCAGTATTTCAATGAGATTAGATCCATCTATGTAGACAGGGATCGATTTAGAGACAACAAAGGACCTGCACTATTGTAATTCTCTTATGTTTTATGTAATTGATTCATTTTAATAATAAGATCTATTTATGTAATCAGATGTATAACACTACTGCTTGCTTTATTATTGAAATTAAATTCTTCAGATTTCAATTTAATTTCTGGAGTATGAGTATATATTTGGCTTTTCAGCACTACTATTGATTTTTTACTGAAATTCTCATTTAGAATTTGCTCAAGCTATCTTACAAGGTTAATAAAAAATGAGATTCAAAACTAGAACTTGTATAAGGACAGATTGAAAAAGTAAAAAAAATCTTGTCAAAACATACAACAATAACTCTAAATAAGCTGCAGAGGTTATATAATATCGGAACTTTTAAAATGAGATATAAGAAATATTTGTGATATTGGGCGGCTACGATATGGAGTGGATGCGATATCGTATTCAACTCCCTTTAACAAATTTATCGGGTCCATTATATCAGAGACTTGATATCGGAGGTTTTACAATTGTAACCATTTAAAAGTTTTGATATACAGGCAGACCCGATATTCCGATTAGGGAATCATTAATACGTATATCGGGTCTAGACATCGAAGCCTAGCAGATATCAGAAGTCAGAGGTAAAAGGTGCATTGGCATATTAGAAATCGAAGTGGCATGGATATCGGAGCATTGGCATATCAGAACTTTTAAGAGGTGACACATAACAAAAACTCTGAAATGAGGGATTCTCTGATATAAGGGAGCGGAGGAGGGTTACGTGGTATGTGGTTCCTCCATAATACTTCATCCACTTTATAATATATATCACCGAAACCTATATTTGTTTGTTTGTATTAAATTCATTTGTCATATGGTTCTGAGTTTATATTTGTATGTTTATTAATAAGGGTTAAACCAAGTACCACATTATAATATGGTTAATGTATGAATCCTGGTCTCAGGGGCTATGTTTTATTAATTAATCTAATTAAAATAAAAGAACAATTACAAGTTCATTAACTTTAGAAAAATGAATATTTTAATTAACTTAAAAGTATAAATAGTAAAACTAAGGCTAAATTTGCAAACCATGCGAGAATATGAAACAAGCGTTAATGAAGAAGATGACTAGGCTAAACTAAAGAAATAAACACTCAAAGCCTAAATGGATGCAAAAAGGGTCCCTGTGTCTATTATGATAGAATGAAATAGGGGTGTTGTGTTTTCACTACAACAGGTCCCCATGTCTATTATGATAGAATAAAATGGGGGTGTTGTGTCTTCACTATAACACACCTCTTCCTCTATTTTAGTACATATCAAACAAATATATGTAGAACTAAATCAACCAATTTTATAAGTTATTTAATACTATAAACGGACTATCATTCCTTCTGTTAATAGGCTTATAGTTTACATTATATTAGAGTAATATGTGTGCAATACATACCTTAGAGTTATAGTTTATCTTTCATTTTTTCCTCTATTGTACACTTGATGTGTAAAAGGACAACTAGTCCCGTTATACTAGTTAGAACCATCACTTAAATAGATATATATCTAAGTTACAAATCTTAACTTCATGGATTTCCCCGAATGTTAATCAGGTCATTTTTCTCAACCAATGCCGTCGAATAAAACAAATATGTGTTGGAAATGTTTTCCAATGTTTTATCTAAGAATATTCAGTCTCATGTATCATTAGCAGTAGGATCTTCCATTTTCGCAGTCCTATCGGTGTGCCTTTGCCCCCTTCTGGTGCAAATGCTAGTATTATAATATGTAGTGACATTTTATATCTTAATATTAGTTTTAAATTAAGATTATAGATTAAAGATATATATTAACCATTAATATATTTACTAATATATTATGGGTTATTAAAAATATATTATCAATCTAAATTAATAATTATATCAAATGTTATTATCATATCTTAAATGTTTTAATTTGTTTGGGCATTAAAAATTAGCTAATTCACTTTTCTATAGTTTTAATGTTAGAATAGCTAAAAAAATTAGCAAACACTTAAAAAATGGAGTTATGATAAGTTATTCCTTTAAAAATGTTCTTCTTACTATTGTTTTACAATAATTTTAGTTACATGTTTAACGCTAAATGATATGGTGTTTCTAATGAAAAAACATTTTTCCAATTAATTTGATTTTGAACAATGACTTTCAAATATTAACATACTTAAAAACTAGTTTAATAAGTTTCTTTTTGTATGGAGTGTATACTTATGTATTCTATGTTCTTTTAGTCACAAATTATCTTATAATTCAATTTGTACAAATATAGATATACATTTTTTTCTCTCATGAAATCAACTTGACCCTTCAATTTGGTAATCACTGGCTTGATTTTTCAAGAATCTTTCATTTTCTTTCATAATATTCTCGATATCATTAAGTTAGTAATAATTCCCTCAAAATGTATTTAGACTTCCTATATATGAATAAACTTTAATTTCTATTAGTCTTTAGTTCAACAACCAATAAACTTTAATTTTTATTTGTCTTTAGTTCAACAATCTTGCAAATTATTATACAATATCTTCTTCATAAACTTTTCTATCTTCATCCTCTTCTCATTTTTGAGCCACTATCTTTGGCATCTTTAGTTTTTATTACTCTCCAATTCTTGTAATTTAATTCCTAACACCTATTCTTTTTTAATCACTTTTCTAATTCCTTATCTTCTCACAATCCCTTTTACTTAGCATTGGATTTTAATTGAAATGTTTGGTGAATGAGATATATCAACAAAAATACAATATCAATCTTGTTGTAAGGATTAGTTTTAGTTTATGATTTATATAGATTTCTGAAGAAATGAAAAATTGTTTTTTTTAGACAAAATCGATTACTTTATTTATGTAACTGGAGAAAACATTACATTCTGGAGAGTCTCAGCTTTTTCTAAACTGAACAGAGCGTCTCACTTTAAACTGATCAGAGCGTCTTAGCTTTTTCTGGCATAAATGAGAAATGACGTAATTGGAGGAACATGAGCCATGGAAACAGCAGATGGAGGAAAATGGAACTGGCGCGGCAGGCTAAGAATCGTTTAGGATGGATGATTGCAGCTGTCCACTTGCTATCTTTGAATATTGCAAATGGTGGACTTTTCTAATTGCAAATGGAAAAGGAAGAATAAGGGAGCAGGCTTGGAATTACGAACCAAATTCACTCCAATTTTTTAACTCTTTCTCTGTTTGTCGTTTCCCTTTCAGAATATTAGCCTTTCTCTGGAAGCTGGGAGGCCCGGTGGCAGAAGTATTCCCCGTCTCCACAGGAAGATTCGCCAGACTCTGAAAACTTGTTGTCTTCTTCTTATTGAACCTTTGGTTGCCCATACAGCAGAGAGGATGCGCAAGGCGGCGATTCAGCAGCAGATCCAGCAAGCTCTTTTTAGGGGATGATGCAGAAACAGTCGATCTGGTTGACTGACAACGAACCTTTGCTTCGGTTAACACCTTTGTTGGCTTCCATATCTGCTTGGGAGTTTAAGTTCCTGAGGATGTGGAAAAAAGAGATCTTGTGAAATTTGGGCAAAATAGATCTGATTCTCCTGAGGATGGTTGATAACTGGAGCTGCGAAGGATTCTTTTTGGAGTGCAGAGCCTGAATAATAATTCTGGAGTCCCCAAAGACAGACAAGGAGCAGACATTGCCTTTGATCGCTTGTGAGAGCCCCTGCCACAGAGCCAGAGCCTCCGCTCTGTTGTTGGATTCCTTGCCTAATCCCTAGGCAAACCTTACCTGCGCTGAGCCATCCGGGCCCAATAGAATTCTGCCTCCTCCTGCAAAACCGGGATTGCCTTTGGAAGCCCCATCAAAAAACAAGCAATGCTCATTCAGAGCCGATCTCCATTTTATGAACTCTTGCTCCTCCAGTCTGATTTCCCAGTTATAGGGAGCTCTGGTAGCGGAGGCAGCCCCATCTTTATGATTTGGGACCATACTGTTCAGCTAGAGTTCCTCTTCTCTGTTCAGGGCTTTCCCAGGATTTTTGTTAGTGTTGGCATCCAGAGTTTCTCCTAACAGAGCTTTAATTTTGGTGATGACTTTGAGCGGATTGCAGCTTTCATTTCTGAAAAGTCTGTTATTCCTTTCCAGCCACAGCTTCCAACAAACAAACTTGGGGATCCAGAGCCAACAGTTTTTGAGAAGGATATTTTTGGAGAGACCATACGGCGACAATTTGCTCCAGGATTGGAAAAGGGTTTGGATATTTCTCGGGAGATCGAAGTTATCTGCTTTTAGCATGAGGACTCCCCTCCAGACTTCTGATGCAAATGGACAAGATAAGAACAAGTGATCAGCTGTTTCTTCCTCTGACTTACACAGATTACACCAGGATGGACCTTCCATTCCGCGTCTTCGGAGATTATCTCGAGTGAGGATGCTATTATGGGCTAAAGTCCAACAGAAGAAATCTATTTTGGGAAGAGAGGGGGAATCCCAAATAAAATGCCATTGAGCCGGGTTTGGAGGAGCGTTTGGAATGGCCATGATGCTTTTGTATCCTTCAGCAGCAGTATACGCGCCTGTGACGGATCCCCACCCACGCTTGTCTTTTGCTGAAGCTTTTACAGGGGCTTTCCCATGAAGCTTATTCAAAAGAACAGAGGCTTCACCCTCCAGCCAATGTGGAACCTCCCCCAAGTGCCAGCTTTCCCAAAGACCAGCCTCCGACCAAGAGGAGATATCCCAAAGAGTGTTCAGGTTGCGACCTTGCATCCAGTTTCTGATATTGGAAATTTCATCCTCCTGGATCATCGGTTGGTCACCTAAAATAGGATCCTCCCAAATTCTTATTTTTCGCCCATTACCTGGAATCCAATACAGCTTACGACTAAAATGATCCAAAGCTTTGAAGCAGAGACTAAAGACAGGAGAACCTTTAGAGGATCGAGGCGGCTGGTCCAGACATCTGAGGCACTTCCCATGGAAATATTTTCTCCACAGGACCTTCTTGCTCCAGCTAATTTTCCCAGAGACGATGTCCCAAAGCAGTTTGGTTCCCAAGGCCAGATTTTGAGTAGACAGATCGCGGATTTGTAATCCTCCTTCCTTGAAAGGTTTTTTTATTGTGTCCCATTTAACAAGGTGCAACCTTCTTTCATTGTTTTTCCCCCCTTCCCACAGGAAGCGTCTGAGCAGAACTTCCATCTTGTTGATAAAGGATTTCGGGGCCAAGAGGATAGAGTGCTGATACAACGGCAGACTTGAGAGGACCGCTTTCATCAAAACGATCTTCCCCGCGTTATTCAGCCAAGAAGCTCCCCAGGCATTGATTCTGGATTTGATCTTGTCCAGCAAGGGCGTCCAGTGGGCAACCTTGGAAGTGGTCCTGAAGATAGGGATCCCCAGGTATTTGAAGGAATCCCACTCCCAAGACCCTTCCATTTGGAGAATCCTTGCGATATCAAAAAGTTCCCTTGCTGTGCAATTCCAACTATAAACAGTGCTTTTAGTATAATTGATCTTGCTGCCCGAAACTTCTCTATAGCTGTCAAGCTCCTTCTTAAAGGATTTTGCAGAGTTTATGCTTGCCCCACCCAACAGAAGCGTATCATCAGCGAATTGGGCATGGTTTATGTCTTTGGCCTGAAGAACCATTCTGAGACCAGGAAGAATTTGAGACTGGAGGTTGTGATCCAGTTGGAAGCTGAGAACCGAGGCTTGGATCGCGTAGAGAAGAGGGGACAAAGGGCAACCTTGTCTGAGTCCCCTAGAAGCTTGAAAGAAATTGGAAGGACGCCCATTTACTAAAGGCGCAATCCAAGGGGAGACAATGTAGGCTTTTATCCAGTTGATGATAGCTGAAGAAAAGCCCATTTTATCCATTACCATAAACAGGAATTCATGCTTTACTCTGTCAAACGCATTTGCCAGGTCCAGCTTTATCACCATTCCTTTTTCCTTTCGGTGATAGCTTGAATGAACAGCTTCTTGCACCAGCACTATATTATCAAGAATTTTCCTCCCTTTGATGAAACCACCTTGATTTTCAGGAATAATGGCGGGAAGGATTTTTTTGAGGCGTTGGGCTATAATTTTGGTTATAAGCTTGTAGCTGGTGTTGCACAACGAGATAGGCCTAAATCTGCTGAAACTGGTTGCTCCTTTCTCCTTTGGAATCAAGGCCAAAAACGCTGAATTGATGCCACCTCCGATCTTGGCACATGATTGGGATTTCTTAACCATTCTCAGGAGGTCAGAATTGATTATATCCCAATAGGACAGGTAGAATCTAACTGGGAACCCATCCGGACCCGGAGCTTTGTCCGGTTCCATACTGTCCAAGGCTATTCTGAGATCATTCATGCTGATAGGGGCCATCAGCATAGCGTTGGTAGGATCTTGAACACAATTTGGGATCAAATTCATCGGATAGATCTGTGGATCCAAAGGGGGTTCGGCCGGGGCAGAGTAAAGATCTTTAAAGTAACTGTGAGCTGCCCGCTTTATTTCTTCAAAGTCTTTGACCACCACATCTTCATGGCGAATTTCTTTAACTGATTTGAATTGCTTGCGGGCTTCAGCGTGCTTGTGGAAAAAGCTGGTGTTTTTGTCCCCAGCTTGCAACCAGAGAGCTCTGGATTTCTACCGCCAGAATTCTTCTTCTGCTCTGCTTGCTTTGTGAACTTCTTTTTGCAGGTCTATTTCTCTCTGAAGAAGGTCTTGGGTGACTTCAGAGTTTTCCATCGCCAGTTGGTGAATAGCTAGATTGTCCATGGCTGCTTTTATGTTGGAGGAGGAGGATTTCAGCGTTCTTGCCTAGTCCTTGAGTCTTCTTTTGAGCCTCCTCAGCTTTTCTTCCCATACATAGAAGGGGGAGCCTTGTACTGGTCTTTTCCAGACTTCAGAAACCATCTCTTGGAACCCCTCATGCTGTAGCCATAATGAACTGAATCTGAAGGGAATGGGCCCAAGATTTTCTTCCGTGGAAAGTTCAAGAATAATGGGTTTGTGATCCGAGGTGCTGTTTGGCAATATTTTGGATGATGCCGTGAGACCACAGGTCAAGAAAGAGGTTTGAACCAGAAAACGGTCTAACCGGGCAGCAATATGATTTGGACCCACTCTTTTGTTGGACCAAGTGAACTTCCCAGATGAGGGCTTGATATCCTCTAGATCCCATCCCAGAATGAGATCTTCTACCCATTCTCTTGCTGGGTCCCTGACCGGGGATCCTCCCCTTTTCTCATTTGCAGCAAGAGTAACATTCATATCCCCAGCTATGATAATGTTGTCAGGGTTATTCAGAGAGAGATAGGACGATATTGAATCCCAGCAAAGATTTTTCTCAGAAGGGAGAACAGGAGCATAAATATTAAACAAACTTACTTGATGACCGGAGTCTTTGTGGAGGAGCTTCGTGAATATCCAGTGGGTGGATTTCTCTTTTTGAAGCAGGTCATAGATATTGTTGTCCCAGAAGGTAGCAATTCCTCCGGAGGCACCTCTTGCACTGACAGCACAGCCAATACCTTTTCGCCAGAAGGATTTGCTGGTGTTAAGGAGGAGATTTTCCTCCATCTTTGTCTCCTGGATTAGAAGGATTTCAGGCGAATGCATTCTGACTATATCTTTGAGAGCATCTTCTTTTAGCTTGCTGCCTAATCCTCTGCAATTCCAGGAGACGTACTTCATTATTTATTGGCTTGGGAAGCTGTGGCTCCTTTTGGAGCCGGGCCATGCTTGCGCCCAGACCTTGTGTTCATCATTCCCTTGAGAGTTTTTTGGGATCCTTGAAGAACATCCCTATAGGTTTTCTCCTCTCTTAGTTTCTTCTTGGATTTTTGCCCCCTGGATAACTTAATAGGGGTGGCTTGAGAGCTGTCTGACTCATCGGATCTTCCTTCTGAGTCTTCCTCTGATTCGGAGGCCAGGCTTATGTGATCTTCATTATCTTGGTTTCTTTCAGTGCCTCCTGGGGCTGGGGGGGTGATTGTTTCAGTACCCATTCCTTTAGCTTCCTTCATTGGGTTTTTAGTTGCTTCTTGAGACTCGATGGATTCTGCATTCCCACCAGAGGAGGATCCCACTTTTGGATCTTCATTGTTCTTCAGGTTGGACTTCGACTTCTCCCCTGAACCAGAATTTTTCTTTTCTGTTGGTCTTGGGATAGCCTTTCCCCTTTTAATTTCTTTCCATCCCTCCTCGTTCTCCTTAGTCCCGACTTGAGTTTTGGGGCAGTTCCGTTGGAAGTGTCCGTGTTCATGACAGGACCTGCACTTGAACGGAAGTTGTTCGTAGTCCAGCATTTGATAGTGCTGCCATTCTCCCACAGTGATTTTAATGGCTTCTGGAAGCCCGATCTCTAAGTCCACCTCCACACAAATTCTTGCACAAGTGTATTGGCCTTTCGGATCTGCTTTGTCAATGAATCTACCCAGGCCGTTCCCAATCTTTTGCAGGGACTGATAGCTCCAGCAGTGGATCGGAAGGTTGGGAAGCCTAACCCAGACTGGAACTTCCTTCGGAACATCTACTGAGGGATCAAAATCCGGGGTCCATTTATTTAGATACAGACCCTGGTTGCCCATGAAATACGGTCCATTCCTGAATACCAGGTCCCGGTCTTCTTTGGAGGTGAACTCAAAAATGAAGAAACCTCTCCCTACTGGATAGCAGATCACACTGTTCTTCAACTGAGGCCTCCAGTTGCGTTGAATCCAGTCGTCCGTGGTTTTGGTAGAGGGCCAGCGCCCCATGAATTGCCCGACCAATCCTCTATCAGTAAGAGCAAGGGCTATTTTGATCGGCTGGTCTTCTTGCAGGGCTATCTCAGGCACTTCCTCGAGTTTTTTTATGAATTTAGGGATATCCGGGGCAGGGCGTTTCTTTCCTTTCTGCGCTAATAGCCTACGGAAAGCTTCTTCAGAGGTTAGAGGAGGGGTGGGAGAGGAATCCCCACCCCCAGGATCACCCATGGCTGCCTCGCAGGGGCGCAGTCAGGGATCCAAGGAGCCACTGCAGCCTTTTAACTCCCAGAAAAAATTCCTTTCGGTGCTCAAAACAGCACCAGCAGCAGACTCCACGCAATGGACCAGGGAGGGAGCCAGAACAGCCGCGAAGGGCCGAGGCTGCCAACACGAACCCTAGCAGAGCACGGTTCTGTCTTCGCCTGCTCCGTCCGCTCGCTCCAAAACAATTCGAAGAAATGAAAAATTGTTGCTAAGAAGAACTAATTTAAAAAAAGGTCAAATGTTTCACTCGATAAATCTGACTTGTTGGGAAACCAAACAAAGCTTCAAACCTATTCACTAGTAAAATTTTGGGGTTATAGAACAATAGATCACATTTATCACACACCCTTCAATCCTATGCCCAAATGGTTAAATTCTTTCATTTCTTAAACGTGCATTGGGGGGAGAGTGAAGAGAGATTATTGCTTGTGGAACTAGATTACATAGGAAATAGGTATATTGACTTGTGTCTAAAACCCTAATCACTTTCATTCTAGTCAAATTCACATTTATTTTATTGGTATATAAAATAGGTCCACTTGAGGTCTTATTTCATACATTTTCATTGTTTACATGTTAAACATGCGACTTTTCATACATTTATATTGTTCACATGTTAGGCATGTAACATTTAGGAGAAGCAAGATGGGAAGCTACACAAATAGTTGTGGTTTATTTACTTTAGATAATATAAATTGATGGTTTTGATACTATGAACTATTTCCACAATAAAAAAATTGTTTCGTGGGTTCTTCAACAACCATTGAATGCATTTACCTGGATTCTAGTTACACCAATGTCATAGGATGAGGGAATTTAAAAAATAATATATAATCTAGAAATAAAGATCAAAGGACAAAAGATACCTTAGAAATGATAATATTCTTAAGAAAAGAATTGAAGAATCATGTAAAAATAGTTACATTTATATTTGATAGTTATATTTATCAAGCTCTTTCTAATTTGGTAGCTATTGGTATTAGGATATTTATTTTTCTCTTTTCAATTGGTATTAGGATATTTATTTTTCTCTTTTCAATTGGCATTGATTTGTTTAACATATGTGCTAAATAAATACATTGTGCTTTGAAGATTCCTCTTAAATATATGAAACAAATGCATGGTTAGTCTCTATAAATATTTCAAGAAGAAATTCAACACATATTGGATATACTTTTATTGAATTCTCTAAATGTAAGACATGTTGTAGAGCACAAAAAATGTTTATTAATTGTTGGCATTGATTATGATAAATTGGAATATGAAATCCTACTATGTCTCACCCATGAGTAAGAAGCCTAAAAATTCCTTCATCACCAAATGGAAAAGAAATCTTGGGAGCACTGATGTTGTGATACCAAGAGGTAAAACTTGAAGTATGTTGGTTAGTGAGCCCACTTAGTGGCTACCCACCATTTTGGTTTTGAGTCGATCACAAATTGTTTGAGGGCCAATTACATCTCCCTTGTCTGGCGAAGGTGCCATAGTGACTAGTCTTAGGTAAATTATCTTACCTTATAGGTGACCACTGTGGGAAGAAATGATACCTAGATTAGATTGGTGGTTGTTAGTTCCCTCCCTAGTCTCCATCATTTTAACGGGTTTTCCTCGAGTATGTGAGTACCATCCATCTGATGGGCTTGAGACCCCCATCGGTAGTGGCTTGCAGAAAATTTCCAGTGACTTTCATTGAGTGGACAAGATTCGTAGGTCTCTAAGAACATTTTATTTTCCTATTGCATGGATGTGTGGATTTGAAAGTACCTGTCACTTTTTTTATAGCATCTTTATTGCATTTCTTGCATAATTTTTTCTTGTCATATTAAATAAACATGTGTATGACATTTGAGAAAATGAGTTGCATCTACCTGGCATCTCCCCACACTCAGTTTAGCAGCCATCATTGTCGACCTTTGCCCAAAACGTTGGTCCCAAAGACTTCAAATTCTTCTTCCCATTAAAAGGGGATTTTCTCCCCTTACAACTCACAAAAAGGTTTATAACATATTTTATATTTTGATTTCATGTTTTAAATAAGGGTGAGAGAGTTTCAATGAATTTTAAGCCTAAAAATATTTGAAATAATAATAATAATTTATTACAAACTATTTTATGAAGTCTCCTCACACGTTTTTCAAATTATTCATGCTTTTAAGGATGAAAAAAACTCTTAAACCATATTGAATTATTTGTTTTTGTTATTAAAAAAGTAATAACAAATCATATATATTAAATATTATTATTTTTATAATTAAAGGATAATCCAAATAATAATTAGATGTATATTATCATTAATATATCTATTTTTGTTTACTATTTGAAAATTATAAATCTTATGATTTTGGAGGAAAAACTAAAACAACTTCAAAGGATTACAAACTTATATCTATCTTGGAAAGAGTTGTGATGGTTGGAAGAGACTCAAGTATAATTAGAAGTTTGATGGGCTTAATAAATGCTTTAAGATATTGCAAGCTTGCATATATTTTGGAAATATCTCAATATGAAACTCATATTTTTCGAAAGCTTTCTTTCTTCTAGGTTTTATAAGAAATTAACAAACAAGTGAATTCTATAGAAAATGAGACCATAACTTTGAAAGTATGGGAGATATGTATCGATGGTATTTTAAGCCAAATTTTCTTGTAAATGAGACCATAACTTTAAAAGAAGGAGAGATATGTATCAATCATATTTTAAGCCAAATTCTCTAACAAAAGAAATTCTTTAAACTATTGCAAAATTCCATCTATTTGAGAAAGAGCTTAATTTGAAAATCATAGCTTTCAAAAGCTTTCCTTCTCCTAGGTTTTGTGAGAAATAAAAAAACAAGAAAATTCTATATCAAATGAGGCCATGACTTTGAAAGTATGGGAGATATGTATCAATGATATTGTAAGTTAAATTCTCTAACAAATGAAACCAGAAATTTAAAAGTAGGGGAGATATGTATCTATGACATCTAGAGCCAAATTCTATAACAAACTAAACCATAGCTTTAAAAGCAAGGGAGTCCTGTATCAATGGTGTTTTAAATTTCCAAGCTACACCTTTAATTATTGTAAGTATTATCTCATTAACAACTCACATGTCCTGTGTATACAAGGCTCATTTCTAATGCAAATCCTTTAACTCAATGAAACTAGAGCCTCCCCCTCACATGCTCCAAATCATGGTAATATGGGATTTTGAAGCACCAAGAGGATTTTATAATAGTTAATGGGGAATATGAAGATTTACAAATTAAACAAGAAGGAAGCATATTTGGATGTTTATAAATTCTAATGAAAATATATAAAAAAATCCAAGAATTACAATACTTTGCTATAATTAATACATAAATCTAGGAAGCTAACTCGGTAGAAAAAGAATAGAAAAATATATCCACTTTAAAATCTTGATTTAATAATATTATATATCAAACTAAAAATAAATAATAATAAAAATCCAAATTGGTTAAAATTCATGGAAAAAATTTAACAATGATATTGTTTGCATTGAAGATTATTTGTTTTTGAGTTTTAATCTCAACATTTTGGATTCCATTTATGTCTATAATTAGGATAAATTTTATTAATTTTTGGCCCTATTCCACATGATTTGCACCAACAAAGAAACTACCTGGTAAAGAGTGGACAGTTCATTATAAATTATTATAATTAAAGCAAAAAAAATAAAAAATAATTCGCATATCAATTAGAATAGAATGAAAATGGATTGGTTTATGTCTCCACTATAGTGAACCTATGAAAACAATATGTGCTAAAAAAATAGGTTTTCATTGATGGTTTTATGTGGTTTTCTTAGTGATTTTCAATTGTGGTTTTATGTGGTGGTTTTCATTTAAAATTGATTAATTTCTTTATTTGCAAGAAAAATATTAAAATAGTCATACAATGACAGAAAACCTACCACTACTTCCATTCATTTTGCAATCTATGTGCTCCTCAGTCAAGCTAGGATGGTTGGGTCGAGCATTTAGATCCTTCGTCAAGTTCTTGGACGACTGCGTCGAGCTCATCGCTCCTCAATTGAGCTCCTAAATGCCTCGATTGAGGGTTAAACTTTGTGGTCTATGCAGGCAAAAAATGGCATGTGTAGACTGCGGCTAGGGTATTGATGAAAAAAGAGGCTCGATCAAGCCTAATGCTTGATTGAGCCTCTTTTTACATCTTTTGCACAAACTTTGATTTGGCGAGAAAATTGAAATAATTACTCAATTGAGCCCATAGCTTGATCAAGCCTCTAAGTAATCGCAGGTTACATAGGAGCTCAATCGAGGGTTTGTTTTATTGCTCAATCAAGCAATATTTAAGCCCTTGAATTGCTCGATCGAGTTGTTTTTCTTCACCCTAAAGCTTGAGTGCTTGCTAAAACTTGTAAACCACCTCCATGGATAGACCTGAAGCCAATAATAAATCAATAAAAAAATATTAAAATAAAATGTATTTATTAAAAAATAAATTAAAAAAACATGAAAATTTATTTTTTAAAATATTTCTCGTTTATTTTTTTATTAGAAATATGGTATACTTCTAGCTAAATCTAATATCAAAGGTAAACCTTCTTTGTGGAATTTCTATAATGTAGCTTAATCCATCTCCTCTAATCATTATCCTTCAACGGTATTTGGCATATATGTGTATAAATATTACTATATTTTATATATTCAAACTATGGTTGAATACCCAATAATTGTCTTGTCTTAGAAAATTATAGTAACCTTTCAAAAAATTTCAATCTTAATACGCATTATAAAGATTTTATTAAAAGAAACTTTAAAACCTATTTTCTTTTATGTACAAAATAATTTCCAAATATCAATTCACCAAATTATAGTCTTCCCACTTTCAATGTTTTTGCATATTGTTTAATGCCCTTAGCCTCAAATTGTTAGCTAATATAAAACTTAATGCAAATTAATTTGAAACATTCCGGACTACTCTACATTTTTCATATTCCTTGCAGTTGATATAAAAATGTATGCAAACATTTAGCACACAGGAGACTAGTATTTTTGGTCAACTAGACCTTGGGAAAACCAACAAGGGGAAAACTAGTCTTCAAGGAGGATTTATTAACTCATCAGCAAAAATATTACAGAGATAATTAACAACAGGTCTACTTTTCTCTCGCTTGGGAAGAGTGCCTTAGTCAGTCCATTTTCTCTTTGATTGTTGAACCATAGAATTCGACTCCTTATCTGACTTTTGTTCAATGTTTCAAAACTAGCATCTCAGACTTCTGGCTGATATTCTCTCCCTAGAAATTTGGGCTTTAACACTGACTTAGACTGCTCAAAAATGTGTGTTAGTCAGCGCTATTTTAATGCACATATTTCCTAGAAACCCACAATAACAAAGCAACAATCACTTCCTTTATTATTTTTCTACCTATATCTCTACAGTTGTCCCAAATGTCTCATTGATTGCTACAAGAGTGACCACATAAAATTGTGCAGACTGTTGACTAGATATTCGTGCAGTCTAAATCTTCTCTCTACCACAAAAATCATTGAACCAAACCTTTGTTTATACCTCAAACACTGTGTTGAAATGCTCTAGTTGCCTCCTCAATTTTCGTTCCGTTCCATTCATCTTGAAATTCACCTCCTAGAAACTCGGGCATGCTGTAGCAAGCCTTCTTAGTTGTAAAACTTTCTCCCTTAGCTTTCTCCTCTTCTCCTTCCTCCCTTTCTTCTCCAAAATGCTCATGTGAAGAATGACTGAGCTACAATGCCTTTTCTCCCTTTTTGTTTATCATTAGATAAGAGAACGCTAACCCTATTGATCAAGGGATGAGATTAGATCTCAACCCATGAGATCAATGGTGCAGATCATTCCCTCACTTGACCCCCTTTTAATGTGGTCCCCCTCATTAATGACTCCTAGTCACTTTATAACTTTAGTTTTGTACCTTGTATTTTTTCTCGAGAGAAAGTCACTTTAAAAATATAAAGTGACTTTAATATTAGAAAGCACTTTAGTGCTTTTCCTCATATGGTCACTTTAACACATAAAGTGAGATTAATATAAGGTACCTAGCACATGTACCACATAAAGTGACTTTTACACAGTGAATTTAATATAACCCAAAAAGTCTCATACCAAAAAGGTAGTTAAAGTGTCATTCTACATAAAAAGGATAATACACTAGGAAGCACCTCCTTGGTACCCTTATTAATTTGTTAAAATACCTCTTCTCACCACCCCCATCTTGTCTTTGAAATACAAATGCTTGCCCCTTGGCAATGACTTAGTGAGAATATCCACAACTTGTTCATCAATGGATATATACTAAAGCCTTACTGCTCTTGTCTGAACCCAATCCCTTATGAAGTGGTACTTAATCTCTATGTGCTTTAATTGGCCATGAAAAATTGGATTCTTTGTGAGTTCGATGCAACTTTGATTATCACGGTATATCGTAGTTAGTCTCAGCCTCTAAACAAATAAGTCACACATCATCTTGTGAAGCCAAATAGCCTCGTAATTTTCCTAACTAGTTGCTATATACTCAGATTCCACTAAGTTCAATGCCATTGAGCTCTGCTTCTTGTTGAATCACGACACCACTGTCAAACCCACCATGAAGCAACATTTGGAAGTAGTCTTCTGGTCACTAGAATTATCTTCCTAATCTGATTATATACAACCTGTCAACCTGAATCCATATTTTCAGATATAGTCCACACCATAGTCCATGGATAGGTACCATAACACATGTTTTGCAGACACCCAGTGCACACTCCTAAGCTCCATCATAAATTGACTCAACATGTTGACAACGAAACAGATATTTGGCCTAGTGTTGACCAAATACATCAATGAACCAATCAAATAATGGTACAAAGTGGGGTTTTATTCTCAAACTTTGAGGAGAGGCTAAAACACGGGAGAACTCCAAAATCTAGAAATTATTTCTATAAATTCCAGTTAGAGATAGCTCAATCAAATTAATTGACCATCATTTAAATTTTTCCTAAGTCTAACTTACAAAAATTGGTTAATTAATAGGAATTAATTGAGAAAGGTGAGAATTCTATAGAAACTCACTTGGGTCGACTTAGAGATTATCTCGGCCATCATTTAAGATTTAATCTTGGTCTTTGAAGCCTCAACAGGTGATTATAAGAGGAGGTCGATAGGGTTCATGGAGAATAGACTTGGAGAGAAAATTCCTTGGAAAAGGTTGAGTTTCCCATTGTAGTGATTCAATAGAGAGAAATTTGAGCTAGAGAATGGATACAGAGACAATGATAGGCAGAGCCAGTGACTCCAGCAAAATTTTTCTAGTTCTAGTAAATTAGCTACAAGAAGGTTGAGTTTCCTCAGTGGGGTTGCACATGGCTTACACAGAAGCTTTAGAGGTAGAGTTCAATTTGGTCAGATATAGGGTCGATTCAGTTATTCGACGTCGCGATAATTTTCAGAAGGTCTAGCGAGTCATTCTTAGAGGTCTATTTGGGAAAACGGCTTGATATGTTATAGCTTCCAAGCAAATCATTCAAGGCTCTGCACAGGGGTAGTGTAGGGGCTTTCATGTAGCCTATTTGTGTTAGTTGTGGAGTTGGATTAGTGTTGGGTGAGACAAATTTTTTCTCACTAATTATGTGGCCAGTTTATCTTGTAGAGGATTATCAATTTTTGGCATCTAATTGTACTCATAATTTCTCACTACTACATAATAATAAAACCCTCAGTTGTTGCAATGATTTTCCCGCATTAGGTTTTTCCAGGGACATTTATCCAAAACTAATTATGTCATTTTTATGTGTGTGTGTGTGTGTGTGTGTGTGTTAGCATATTTCTTAATTCCAGTATTTTATTTTCTACAACATTTTATTGTGAAGAAATTTCAGTGTGATTTATTAGTTATTTTTCTGTAACAAAATAAACTGCTTAATTCTTAATCAATTAGAAGAATTAATTCTAGTTGTTGCATTTCAAAACAATTTCACATGGTATTAGAGCACAATTAACAAACAGGAAGATGAAAGATGAAGAGGGATATTTCTGTGGCTCAGAGGGAGCAAGAGCGTTAATTTCCCAGGGGTTGTACAGTGCCTAGCTAGGCAGTGCAAATTACTTGATAGGGATATGATTTCCAAAAACAGGTGGTAAGAAAAGTTCGAACTTGTCTAGAAGTGATTCCAGTTGGAAGCAGGTGAGAAGCTCAGTATTTTTTCAAGGCATATTTCTTGTCTAGGCGTAGTTGTGTTTTGCAACAATTTGCAGCAGCAGAATCAATGCTAGATGGAAGAGAAATTGCACACACAAGGAGTTTCTCTCAGAGGGTTTATAGTTTTAGAAATCCAAAATTTCCAGTTATGGTGGCCAGTAGCAGCATGAAAATTTTCTCACTCCATGAAGAAGTGAGACTAGCAATGCTAGAAACCAAGCAAGTGAAAGCGGGATATTTCCATCCCAATTTGATTTTTTGTAGTGATGGCTTGAGCAGGACTCCCAAAGTAGGATAGATTGGAGGGTGCATTAAACTATTATATCTGGAAGGCCAGGATGGCATTCCTGCTAAACGAGTATGGTCTGAAGACATACACAAAAAGATTTGTATTCGTGCCTACAGATGCAAACCAACTAACGAATTTCAATAAGTAAACCAAAGCAAAGCAGTTGATCCTATACGAAGTTCGAGATCATATTGTCTCATACATTGCAGCCAAGAATAATGTGGTATTATCTCACATAACTCTACCAAAATCTTTCTGAGTAGCAGATGACGTTCCTGAAGGAAAAGTTGAGGAAGGTTCGAATGAATAATGTTGAAGGAATTAACCCCTATCTCACCAAAATTCAAGATATTTGAGATGAGCTTGTAGTTGTTGGAGAGCCGTCTATACCTACAGAACTTGTGTATTTAGCCCTCAATAGTGTCGTTGGGGAATGGCATACCTTCGTCCAAGGAATTTTGGGATGAGATCGGTTACCCAGGTGGGAAATGATATGGGAAGATATGACACAAGGGAAGATATGAGCTCCATTAGTGCTAGTAGCAACAAAGGATCGAAGGGTGTGAAGGGGGAAGAAAATGTGGTCCTAACATCAAAAGGAAAGCAAAAGGTCCCAGTCAGGGACAAGGCTTGTAGGGAAAAAAGAAGAAGAAGAAGGATCTGTACAAGAGGAAGGAAAAGAAGGAGAAGCAATATCAGGCAGAAGAATCAACGAAGATAGATCAAATATCCTCCAAGTTGGAAGAATAAGTTTCTTTGTATGCAGTTATATCTCTAGGAGAGAGGTGAGGAGACATCAAGTTCTAGATTCCAGAGTTGCACCAAGTTGGGAAGGGCCCATAGAGGGGAAACAGTTGTAGTTTACTCCTAACATAGATCAATACCCTCGCTATAGGGGCCCACAATATTCAGTAGAAAGAGGATTAGTGTCAGTTGGTGTAGTCAGTTCCAGAGTGATAGTTATAGACTAGTTGTAGTTAGAGACATAGGAGATAGTTATAGCATGTGATCACAGTAATATTTTGGATACTTCTTAGTTGTAGTAGTTGTAGTAGTAACAACAATAGTGAGATGGGTTGTTAGTTGGGTTACATTATAGGTTGGATAGTGCAGTTTCAGCAGTAGTAGTACAGGTTGGACAATACAGTGTCAGTAGCAGTAGTACAGGTTGGATAGTGCAGAGTCAACAACAACACAGATGCAACATGGTTCAGCTACAGGCAATAGAAGATGAATCATAGTTAGCAAAGTTGTTTATGGACAGTGGCAGGTAGCTATAGTTGTCATACATCAACAACATATGTGGAGGATGATGCAGACATAGGGTGTTGTAGAAGTGTAGTGTTAGAGAACACCTTCCTTGCTAAAAGGGAGTGTAAGTTTTTATAGCATCGGATGGTGTTCTAGTCTCAAAATTTGTGGAGAGGCTAAAACAAAAGAGAAATCCAAAACCCATAAATCGTTTTTGAAAATTCCACCTAGAGATAGTTCAATTAAATTAATTTTCCATCATTTAAATTTTTCCTAAGTCTAACTTAGGAAAACTAGTTAATAAGTAGGACTTAATTGAGAAAGGTGAGAATTCTCTAGAAATTCACTTGGATCGACTTAGAGATGATCTCAACCATCGATTAGGGTTTAATATTTGATGTTGAAGCCTCAATTAGAGATTATAAGAGGAGGTTGATGGGGTTGTTGGAGAACATACTTGGAGAGAAAATTCATTAGTAACGGTTGAGTTTCCGAGCTATAGTGATTTAGCAAAGAGAATTTTGAGCTAGAGAGGGGATGCATAGATAGTGAGGGGTAGAGTCAATGATTCCAAACGAATTTTTCTAGTTCTAGAGAGTTCGCTACAGCAAGGCCTAGTTTCCTCAATGGGGTTGCGCAGGGCCTATGCAGAAGCTTTAGAGGAAAAGTTTTATTTGGCCAGACAGAGGGTCAATTTAGTTGTTGGATGCTGAGAGAATTTCAGAAAGGGTTAGCAAGTCATACTCATAGGATGAGTTGGGCAGACAGCTTGATCAGTTGCAACTTCTAGGAAAAGCATTTGAGGACCTACACAAGGGTGACGCAAGGGATTTTGTGTAGCCTATTTATGCCAGTTGTGGAGCTAGATCAGTGTCGAGTGAGACAAATGTTGTCTCACGAATTTTGTGGTCAGTTTATCTTGTAGATGATTACTAGTTTTAGGCATCCAACTATACTCCTAATTTCTCATTGTAGCATAATAATAAAACCCTCAGTTGTTGCACCAGTTTTCCCAAATTAGGTTTTTCCGAGGACATTTTTCCAAAAATAATTGTGTCATTTTTATGTGTGTGCGTGCTAGCATATTTTTCAGTTCCATCATTTTATTTTCCGCGACATTTTTATTGTGAAGAAATTGGAGTGTGATTAATTCGTTATTTTTTCGTAACAAAATAAATTACTTAATTTTTAATTAGTTAGAAGAATTAATTCTAGTTTTTTCATTTCAAGGAATTTTCACAGCTTCACCAACTTGGAATCTGAAACATGCAGCTTCTTCCAATTGGTGATCATAGAAGTAGCCATAGTCCTACAATCTTCCATATGAAATATTGTCACTATCTCCCATACATATCTGCCCTAGCCCATGAAGATATGCACATCCTCCTACCAAACCTCTAACCCCAAAAGGTAGTGCATTAGTCTCATATCGATAATGTCAAACTCTAAAGCAAGGTCCCTCTTGTAGTGTTGAATTAGTCTCTCCTCTCCTATAATAAACAATTCATCCACATATAAAACCCAAATGAGTGAATCATCACCAACCATAATGAAATATAGGTTTGGATCTTCCTCACTCTTTTGGAAACCCATCTACTACAAGTAAGCATCAATCCTCTTGTACCATTCTCTTGGAGCCTACGTCAATCCATAGAGGGATTTCTTAAGCCTACAGACACGATAATTTGTCCCATGCACCTTAAAGCCTTGTGCTTGCTCAAAGTACACCTCCTCCCATATGACCCCCTTGAGAAAGACAATCTTCACATCCATCTGGTGAATCTTCCAACCCATCTCAACTACTATGGAGATCAATGTTCTAATAAACGTATAACAAGAAACTAGTTTCAAGGTCTCCTCATAGTCAACTCCCTCTACCAATGAGGACCCTCGTGCCACAAAATGAGATTTGAACTTCAGCACACTACCATCTGCAACATGTTTGATTTTGTAGAGCCACCTGGAAGTCACCATTGAATTCTCCTCAAGTCTCAACACTATCTCCCATACATCATTCTTCATGATGGAGGTATACTCCTCCACCATGGCATCCCTCCATATTTATTTACTAGTACCCTCTTCATATATAGTTGGCTCAGTCTCCACAACCTCTTCCACATAGCCACCCAACCCCTCTAGTGGTATTCTCTCCCTAACTAACCACTTAAGTCTCCCCACTATCTCATGTGATTCCTTTGGGGACTCATGAATCCATTTTGGCTTCCTTTTACCTATAGTATCCTCCTCAAATGGTATGGGAAAATCCTCCCCTAAATCCTCTCCTCCTGATGAGGATGCCCCTCCTATGGTCCATTGTGAACCTGTACTCTAAGATCATGTACCTAGTGATCCTAAACTCTGTGAACCCGTCACCCCAGAAGTGAGTGATCCGCCTGACCCTGGTGTACCACCTGAAGATCCTGATACCTGTGGTGTGGCCCCCTATTGAGGAGCTTGTTTCTCTACCCGATCAACCTCCCGAGACCTCATAAAGTCCCTCTCCTCCTCAAATCTCACATCTTGGCTTAGGAAAACTTCATTCTCCACATAAATACATATGTGGTAGGCCTTGTTGGTCTCAATGTAACACACAAATATAGCCTTATTTTTGGTGGGTTCCATCTTCGCCCTCTTCTCCTCATGAACATGTGAATATGTAAGGCACCCAAAATTCCTGATGTGCCCAATCTTGGACTCCTTTCCAAAAAATGCCTCCTTAAGAGTCTTACTACCCAAGACTCTATGTGGGCTCTTATTCTACAGATACATTGTAGTGTTACACGCCTTGTCCCATGAAAAGAAAGGTAGCCTTTGATCATGCAACACAGCTCTTGTTTCACCCATTATGCCTTGTTCTTCCTCTCTTCCACCCCATTATGTTGGGCGTCATAAGGGACTATGTACACCCTCCTGATTTTAACACTCCAACAGAACTCCTTCATCTCCTTGGACATATACTCACCCACATTTTCTGATCTCATGCTCTTAATCTTCTTCCCAGTCTAGTTCTCCACAAGAGCCTTAAACTCTTGGAACCTCTTGAAGACCTGATTCTCGATCTTTAGAAATAAAATCCAAGTCTTCACGGAGTAGTGATCAATGAAAGTCACATAGTACTCATATCCACTCAACAATACATGAGACATAGGACCACACACATCAGAGTGTATCAAATCCATAATTCCATCTACCTTGATTCCACTGCTCAGGAAAGGTGTCTTAGTGAACTTTCCCAAAGCATACCCCTTGCACACATCATGATACTCAATGCTTAACTCAGGTAAACTTGTAACCATCTCTCTCAACATCTTGAATGATCCATGGTGCAGGGCCATGCTCTTATGCCATATCTCACACAACCAACTATTGCTGGTATGTGCCACTAAAGATATGGTAGGATGAAACATAAACCTATAAATCCTCCAACTTCAGACTCCAACCACTCAAGAAAAAGTGATACTGGATCCCTTGGGATATATAATCACTTGTCCTTCTTGGAATATTGCTACATACCCCTTGTCCTCAATATTGGAGACTTAAATCATTTTCTTCTTTATCCCTGGAACATAAAGAACATCTATCACTTTCAAAACAGTTGATGACTCTCTCTGAAAGGATATTTTCCCCACTCCTCTTGCTCTAACCTTGGAATTATCTCAAAGCACAACCTCCAAGTTAATATCATCCTCTATCAGACTCATGAACTTCTCTCTCACTCCACTCATATAGCATAAAGATCCATTGTCTACAAACCACACAATGGAATACATGGCACTAGTTGAATGGATCACCACTAAGGAAAATTCATCCACCTCTGCTGAAGCTACTATGTCCTTCTTCTTAATCTTAACAGCATAGTGACCCAACTTCCCACAAGAAAAGAAATTCACTTTGCTCATGTCCTTCTCCTTGGCCTTTTGCTTCCCCTTCTGCTACTTGGCTCCACTAGAGGACCCCTTCTTGACCTTATTCATGCCCTTAGCTGCAAGAGCAACATTCTCCTCCTCACTTACCTTGCCATGATGACTACCACTCTTGGAACTCATATTGGTCTCCTCCTAGATGAAATCATCCCACATCCTCCTCATGTATGGAAAATGCGCTATGGCGACAATGCCATCTATGAATCCATCCCACTATTTGGGAAAATCGTCTAGTGTCATACTCACCAACTAGTTCTTAGGGATAGCCTTTCCCACAGAAGCTAACTCATCTCTCACCTATGTGATCTTCATGAGGGATGAAGTCATTGTGTCAGTCTTAGTCATCTTAGTGTTTATTAACTTTCTTCTCAACACCATATTCATTTTCTCAATAGAACTCTGGTGTAGTTTGACTAGGAACTCCCAAGTCTCGTAGGAAAAATTATTCCTAGTCACATGAGGGAACAGGGGGTCTTTAACGAAATTGAGAATGGATCTCTTTTCCTTCACATTCCTCTTGTTGAAGCCCACCAACTAAGCTGGATTGGTTGGAGGTTTCACAAGACTTTCAACTATGTCCCACACTTTAATCTCTTCAAACAGTAGGATCATTCTTTCCTTCGAGGGGCTGAAATTTTCTGCCCCACTCAGTCTTTCCTCCACCCTCAAACCAATGACCATGACCCTCACAATTAATACAAAATCTCCAATGACTAAAAATTGTCACACCTCCCTCTCAACCATTGTACTCTGGTAAGCATAGGTGGGTTTTGGTTCAGTATTTTAGCAGAGGGTTGCTTGTTGGTGGCTTTCTTCTTATCAATTGTAATTTTCACTGTAGGTTCATAAGATTTGACCCCATGTACAAATTTTAGGAAAATCTATAGCCCTCCCAGTTTCAATGTTTTTTCATATTGTTTAATTCCCTCAACCCCAAACTGTTAGCTGATATAAAACTTAATAAAAATTAATTTGGAACATTCATAACTACTCTACATTTTTCATTTTCCTTCCAGTTGATATAAAAAATTATGCAAGCATTTAACACATTGGATACAAGTGTTTTCAGTCAACTAGACCCTGGAAAAACCCACAAGGGGAAAACCAATATTTAAGGAGGATTTATTAGCTTCTCAAGAAAGGTGTACTTAACAGTAAGGTGTACTTAACAGTAAGGTGTAGCTTAACAGTAAGGTGTACTTACCTCTCCCTTGGGAAGAGTTCCTCAGTCAGTTCACTTTATCTTTACTTTTTGAACTACATACTTTGACTCCTTATCCGACTTTTGTTCAGCATTCAAATAATATGATGTAGAACCTCTAGTTGATATTATCTAGCTAGAAATTCAGGCTTTAACACTAACTTTAACTCCTCATAAATGCATGTCAATCATCCCTCTTTTAGTGCTCATATTTCCTAGAAACCCATGTGATCCAGGTGGATGTTGGTGGCCACCCACCTATCCCATTTGGAACCCCGCAACTGTCACTTTCAGTTTTTCAATTTCCGTAATTGTAGCACAATTTACTATTTTTAGCACTTTTTTTCGGGTCGTGAACTTCCAGAGCCGTTTTGAGGCCCTAAACGATGTTTTTTGGAATTCTGGGGGCAACATGGGTCCATGGACCCATGTTTCCCTTCCCAAAGTGGTAGTTCTCGGATAGATCTTTCTAATGAGCTATCATACACGTCAAACGGAGATCGTATGCCAAAGTTACGACCCCGGGAAATTGATGCTTACCAATGTTACCCAAAAC